>BSBK01001187.1:0-160000 GCA_027943335.1 Chamaecyparis obtusa | reverse complement strand
CTCTCTTGAGAAATCAATAACTAACTTTAGCAAGTAAACAGTTTTTTTTTAATACTTGTATTTAAGTTGTTATGATATTAATGATGTTTCTAGCTATTTATATTATTTTAATTCTTAGGACAAGGTTGGTTCTTACAATAAATTTGGTCATAGAGCTATGAATTGCAAAACAAGTCAGAAGAACAAGACTCGGTATAATCAGAGGAATCAGAATCAGTCTAATGAAAGAAGTTCTCAAATGTTACATGTCAAATAAGTAACTATAATGGTCACTCAGCTAGACAATGTAAAATGGTGACCCATGTCAATGCACCTAGGAATATAAGGCCTCTAGTCATTTGTCACTCTTGTAACAAGGCTGGACACATCTCAAAGTTTTGCATATCAAGGATGCAAGGTCAAGAAAGCCCTAAAAAGCCTGAAGAACTAGTATTGGATCCTGAAGGAGAAGTCTAGTTTTTGAAAGCTTCAAAGGATGCGAGCTTGATTTGGTCAGAAGAAAAGAAGGATAAGGTTGATGATAATGTATTGGATGCATCCAAAGTGGATGCACCCTCTACATCTAGATGAATGGCCCTCAGGGTCATAAGGGGAGCTAATTTAGCTCTAGATCCCTGCATGGCTGGTATACTCACTTTCAGAGTATGCACCTTTGGAATTAAGCTTTTGGAGGCTAGAACCTATGTGCAAGAGTGCACTAGCTGATTGTTTGTAGAATGGAAGTTAGAAATTTTCAAGTGATAGCCTGGTTTACATGACAAGCATTAATGGTAGAATTTCTACTTTAAAGTACACCAAAGTTTGTAGATCTCTCATTGCATTTGAATTGAGAGTGATTGGAGATTAGAAGAGCCCTATCATTTGATTGTGAAGGATTGCAGATTGATTCATCAAGTGATTTGTTATGCAATTTGATCAGTTTCATAAACCCTAGTTCATCGCGTCGATTTGGAATCTATTGGAAACCATTAAGAAAGTGTTATACAAGTAAGTGATGGCTACTCCTATAGTATTTTGATGTTGCAGAGAAGAAAAGATATGTATTTAAGAGGCACCCATTCAAATCCACTTTGGATGACCTAGAAGGGGTGTTCTTCTGCACGCCTATGGGTGTTATGCATGTTGAAGACATTAGGGCTTACATACATTGTAAGAAAGAACTAGTAGGATTGGATAGATTAAGAGCGCACATGGAAATAATGTTAAAACTAGAAAAAACCTTCATGGATGAGTCTGTGTAGTGGAATAATCACCCTATAGTGGAGTATGCTATGACATATGAGTTCTACGAATCAAAATGGATCAAGATTCTACTTAGCAGGATTCGTGATGACCTATTTTGGATAGGTGAAGTGTCGGTTAGGATTACTGGTGACCTAATTTGTGAGATGACATGACTCTCCAAGATAGGCATCATTCTTCTAGCAAGAAAAAATGTAAGGAAACTTGTTGCAAAAACCTGCAAGTCTGATGCAGGAGCATCTTGGGTCCTTGGAAATCTTGTGTCACCAAAAAAAATTTGGAGTTTGTCTGTGTTGCTCGGTTTCTTGACCAAGTTGGTTGGTAGATGGTCAGTTTCCTTTGGTTACTGAGTGTGTTTGGTTCTCTCTTGGGTGGTCAGTTATTTCACTGGCACTTGGCATAGCCTGTCTGCTGCTCGGTTATGTTTCTTATCGACGGGTTCAATTTTGTTTCCTATTATGGATTGTTGGTTCCTTTTCTTTCCACTTGCAAATTTACACTATGATTGACAAGCTAATGTCACTGACTCTATCACCACTCCAAACTCTGCAAGAAAAAGGGCCAATTAACAAGGATTAACAAGGATCCTCCTACATTTTGAGCCTAATTCTTAGGTGGGTGTACCTTGACTCACTTCTTGAAAGGAGTCACCAAATATTATGCATTCATACTCTTTACAAAGTGATTTAAAGATTTTATCATTTATATTTGTGATTGATGATGATGAATTGCTGCTAGAGAACAAATCAGTGTCTTACCCTAGGGTACACAGTCACCAAAAGATATATCAACTAAGAATCCTAACTCCAACCCACCCAAACCCAGAATAAGTGCTTTGCCTATTATTCCTCTCAAATCTTATAACTAGACATAAAATTCTCAGTTTACCATGGATTCTGTAAAATTACCTTTAAAGATTTAATCCTGACTTTGGCAAGAACTCAAAGATAATTTCATAATATACTTTGTATACCATATACTAACTCACTTTGTGACATTAATATATAAGAATGCAGGATTAGAATAAGAAGACATACATAAGTTTAAGACCAGGATTCAAGTGCATTCTCATTAAAATATCAGAATCAATACATTGCAGAATGACAAAATACTAAGGAAATAAAACTCAAAACCTAAGCTCTCCTTGTTCAATTACTTAAGTGATCATCAACCACCCTTTTCATACAATGGTTAGGAATATATAGTCCCTAGCTATCTTGGAATCCTTTGGAAAGGATGCAACAAGCTTCAGATAGCTAGGGCAGAATTAGGGTCACAACAACCCACCAATTGGATTTAATCAAAATTTACTGCAGGGGAGGAAACCAAGCAATCTCAAAGAAAAACAAATCCAAGAATGATCTTCAATTATGGCACTGACCCTAACTGGTATGCAAGAGACTGGAAACCCATCAAGTTTACCCACTACAACTCTAATTGCAATGCAACTTGAATAGCTATTTCACCCACCACCATGACGCAGACACTTTCCACAATCAATCATACCTCAGGCCATATTGTACCAATGAGCACAAAATCATACCATGTAGATCAATCGTCAAAACATTGAATTTTCAGTCCTTCTATGAAACCCTTAAAATATTCATACTTCGAGCAGCAACGGTTAATCAACCAGTTTAAAACATGATCATCAATTAATCTCCCTCCTAACAAATCATGTGGTTCTCAAAAATCAGCAAAACAGTCAATCGGGCCCTTAAGAACAACTTCACCACATCAGCAATCATTCAGCCAATGAGAAACAAGCATATTAGCATGACATGGAAATACAGACCCACCACCTTTAAATCAGATGGTGGTCGCATGGTCGCAAAGGGGAAAAATATCCTTTGCAATCATGCAACAACCATAGATTTTACCACACCACCATCTTTTATCAGACGGCTATCACAATACTATGAGGATTAACCCTCTTGCAACTTTTCTTTGCGGCATCATGATGAACGTAGATCATGCTGAACTTTAACTACCTCATAGTCAAGATCACCAGATGCAACACAAACTGCTCACCGGATTGCCAAAGGTTAAAGAACTAACTGCAAAGATAGCATGAACACATGACTGAAGAAAACATCAGTCATCAAATGAAAAGCCTAACCACCCAAAAATTGGAGATCAAGCGACTGAAAAACCAAGAAAAGTTGGGCCCCATACAGTTGTAGCAGCGCACATAAGAAAACCTAATGCCAGAGATTAGCTACGAAGAGGTGACATGACAGAAAAAAATAAGGTTTTCACATTGACACAAAGGTAACAAAGGAATGCAAAAACATCGAGGGTTTTTATACTTGGACAATTTTGACACCCTACGATATGAAAGAGCAATTTCCAGTAGACCCTAAAACTTGAATATCTTCCTAGTTTTAACACTTCAGACCTTGTGATTTGAACTGGAGTATGGTAACACATTAATGATCATAGGGCTAAGAGTGCAAGCCATAAAACATCATAGATTTTCTTCACACATAAAAAAAAGCTTGCAGACAAGGGCAGACAACTTTAGGAAAACCACAAGGATAAGGCCAATTTCATAGGATTTTTATATTGATAGGAAATAAGTCTAATAGTGGCTCTATCTGGGGATGATGGGTAACTTGTGCCCATCCAAGAATTCAAAATTTTGGGAGAGCAGATCACCTACTGGAAAACAATTAGAGAGCACCAGGACAAAACCCTACAACTAAAACAAGAAGGGCAGGAAAGAAACACACCGGTATATACAAGCCTAACTACTGCTCATGGAAAGAAAGGTACTTCAACTAAAGTATTTCTTCAAGAATTGTCCATGAACTAACAATTCTCGAATGTCACCATTTAACTCTTTGACAATGTATGAACCTTGTCCCCATTTTTCATGAATCACATATGGCCCTAACCAAATTGGATCAAATTTTCCATGTTTTCCTTTATCTTCCAATCTGGCATTCCAAATCAACACCAAATCATCTAATTCAAACCTTCTCTTTGTTGATTTCTTGTCATACAAACTCTTGAATTGCAACTGCAACTTAGCATTCTTTGAAACTGATTCTCTTCTAATTTCGTCGAGCCTGATTAAATCCTCAATTCTCAACTGCATTTCATCCTCTAGATCTTCATCATATATTTGAACAAACTTATACATTTCTAGTAAATTGTTCTGAGGCATCCTCACATGTATTCCATATACCAAATCAAATGGCACACAACCAATTGCCTTTTTCACAGTTACCCTGTCAGCCCATACAACTAATGGCAACTTTGAATTCCATGCCTTATTATTCTTTTCAAGAATTCTCTTGATAATCTTTATCAAGCTTTCATTAGTTGATTATGCCTGTCCATTTCCTTGTGGATGATAAGGTGAGGAAAATGATATCTGGATCCCTAAACCTTTGCAGAATTCTTTGTATTTAGAAGACCTGAAGCACATTGCATTATCACTGACAATCCTTTCAAGACAACCAAACCTTGTAACAATATTATTCAATAGGAAATTAGTCACCACCTTGCTTGTTGCATTCCTTGTAGGAATAGCCTCAACCCATTTTGTAAAATAATCAGTGGAAACTAAGATCCAAGAGTGTTCCCCACTGGACTTGTTTGGGAATTCACCTATAAAATCCATTCCCCATTGTTGGAAAGGAGCCTGCACTTCTATTGGCTTCAATGGTACATTTCCAGAAAACCTGAGCTTACCAAAAAATCTTTGACAAGTGTCACACTTTCTTACCAATTGTTCAGCATCCTTGAAGATTGTGGGCCACTAGAATCCTTCTCTTAGAATTTTTTGAGTAGTAATTTTTCCCATATAATGCCCACCACATATCCCCTCATGCATCTCCTTCAATAATTTGTCAGCTTGAGCTTCATCAACACATTTCAAAAGTATGCAATTCAAATTTATTTTATATAACTTGCATTTTATGATTACATACTTGATTTCCTATAGTTTCAGTGTCCTCTTATTGTCATCCATTCCATCTGGACACCTCATGTTTCTTAAGTAAAAAATGATATCTTGATACCAGATACAATCATCCATATCACATGTGTAATCAACTTCAGCTTGATTTATCTGATTTGCATCAAGGTTGGATTGAGCCATCAATTTTGCCAATCACTATCCTCTAACCAACTTGGTAATTTGGATATCAATGTTAAACTCTTGAATTCTATTAATCCATCTGCATCTTCTCCCAGACACTTCTTGCTGTGAAAAAATATCCTTTACTGCAACATTTGGTACAAAAGAAATAAAAATTGCTCCCATCAAATAACACCTGAAAGCCTTTACTTCCTTCACAAGTGCATATGCTTGTTTCTCATTGATGTCATACTTTAATTCAGAAGCCTGCAAAGATTTACTAGAGAATGCAATAGGCTGCTCAAAACCTTCCTTATTTTTTTGCAATAAAACTGCAGCAACAATATGAAAAGATGCAAAAGAGAAAATGTGCATTGGAACATTGTAATTAGGTGCCTTAAGCACAGGAGCATCTTTAATTGCCTTCTTGATATTCTTGAAAGCTTCATCAGGCTCACCTTCCCATTTGATCTCAGACCCCCTTTTTAACATTTTGGATATTGGCCTAGTAACTTCAGCAAAATTTGTAACAAATCTTCTGAAGAAATTTACCTAGCCAAAGAAGGATTGGATTCCCTTCACATGTTTTGGATTTTGAATTTTATCAATTGCCATCACTCTTTCAGGGTCAATTCTCAGCCCTTGCTTTCCAACCAAGTGGCCAAGCAACTTACCCTCAGTTACACCAAATACACATTTCCTTGGGTTCAATAAAATGCCATACTCCAAGGCTCTTGCAAATATCTTTTCGAAATGAGAACAATGATCCTCTTCCCTCTTGGAATATGCAGTTAAGTCATCTTGATAAACAACAAGGAAAGCATCCATAAAATCTGCAAAGGCAACATCCATTGCTCTCTGAAAAGTAGCACAAGCATTTGTGAGACCAAAAGGCATTCTCACATAAACATAAGTTCCCCAAGGTGTTGTGAAGGTTGTCTTAAACTACTATGATTCTTTTACAATTACCTAATTGTAACCAGAAAAACCATCCATCATAGACATCAAATCAGAACCAGTTACCCTTTGTAGCATAGCCTCCATATTAGGCAAACAATAGTTATCCTTCAAAGAGGAAACATTTAGATTCCTGAAGTCCACACATAATCTAATATCTCCATTCTTCTTCCTAACAGGAACCAAATTTGACACCCAAGAAGAGTGCCTCACAGGTTTTATGATTCCAACATCCCTCAACTTCATTAATTCTTCTTGCATCTTGGGTGCTAAGGTAGGATTAATTGGCCTCTATTTTTTCCTAAAAGGCTTAGCATCCTCCTCAAAAGGGATAGTATGCTGAAACAAGTCTTCCCTATAAACCTTTATGTCATCATATGATCAGGCAAAAACATGCCTAAATTTTCTTAATAATTTAATCAAAGAATTTCTTACCTTGTGAGATATCTCTCTTCCAATATAGACCTTCTTAGGTGCCTCTTGTGTACCAATATTAATTTCATCCACATCCATTTGATCTCTCTTCTTATTATCCATCTGAACTCTATCCTGACTATCAAATACAGTTTCTAAAACAACAAGTCCCTTAGGAGCCCTATTAATCTTAAGTTGCAGGACTTCATTACCAAGGATAACCTCTCTTCCTTTTGTAATCTCAACCAAGGCTGAGAAATCTAGTTCTTGATCATGATATTTATCCTCACAGTTCATAAATCTCAAAATATCCTGGTCATCTTCAAAAACCTGCCAATTTTCAACATTATCTGGTATACTGGGCCTAGTCTAAATTTCAACCTTGGAGACACTAGAAAAAGTAATGTCACTATGATTGATTGCAATATTGGCTAACAAATCATCCATTTTATTGTTACTCCTATCCTTCCATACAATATCGAAGGCATCAAAGTATTCAATCATGTCCCAAACAACATTTCTATATTGTTTCGATCTCTTATTCTTGGAAGCATATACCGATCTTACTTGGGACACAACTAACTCTGAATCACCCATAACTTTTATGCATTTAATTCCATTCTTGTGTGCCAACCTCAATCCTATTAGTAATGTCTCATATTCTGCTATATTATTTGTACATGAGAAGCTTAGTGTGAAGGAGAACTTGTAAGTATTCCCATCAGGAGAGATAAGAAAAATACCTGCCCTTGAACCATCTTTGAAATTTGTACCATCAAAATACATCACCCATAAATCATCCTTCTCAGATTCAACACTCACCTCCATAGTGATAGGTGGCAACATAGATTCCTGATCAAGCATGGCAACCTCTACTCTAAAAGCATTAATATCAGTATCCACAAAACATGTAGTCTCATTCTCAATACTCCTTTCAATCATGTGGCATACTCGTTGCTCTCACTCAATTTTAATAAACTGATCATCGATCTTGAAAGTTGCATAGGACAAATCACATTGTAAACTTCCACCCATGGCAGCACTCCACTTCCTAGACAATAGCATCCCATAATGAGGAGGGATATCCACTACCAAGACACTCATTGTCAAATTTTTCTCTGGATAAGCTACCAATCTGTAAGGCATTGCATTTATGGTTCCAATAACTGGTACTTCTCTCTGATCCATTGTACAACATCTACCTTGGGTTGTATCAACTTTAAGGCCTAGTTTTTCCATGATCTTGAAAGGCAGGATAGTATTAGAGGCCCCTAAATCAATCATACAGTTCCTTAATTTCATCCCATTCACTATGATACCTAGGAAAAATGGATCAATGTTTTCAAGGCTAGCATTGACAGAGCTATCCAAGTATATAGGTGGTATTTGAGATACCATTCCCTGAATTTCTATTCCTTTCATAACTTTAGCCTGGGGCTCATTATATAGAACATCATTATCATGGACATTATCCACCCATGCAAGAGCTTTATCCTTATGCTCAAGGATCCTTAATAATTCTGACAAAGGAACCTTGATAGTAATTTGTGACAATACAGCTAACATATCAATAGGGGTAGATGAAGGAACCTCAATCTGTACTGCTCTAGTGTTTTTATGTTTCTCTGATACATTAGTTGTAGTTGTCACCTTCATTTTTTCAGTTTTAGCCATTGTACTAACTGGCTTCTCTACTTCTTTTTTATTATCTTTGTTATGGACAGCAGAGATCTTTTCAGTTCCAACTCCCCTCAATTCCCATTTTTTGTTTCTTTCATTTTTTAACTTTACTAAGTTTTCATCTTTTGATTTGCTTCCATTAGGTCCCTTAGGATCGGTATCCTTTATAAACATTCCTGTAGCTTTTCCATTGGTATTATTTGCTATCATATTTCTTGTTTGTACTTGAGCTACCATTTCTACAGTGATTCTAGCAATTTCTTCTTTTGAAGGTCTTCTTAAATTCACTGGCTCAGAGGAAGAATTCATATTGCATGTCTTTTCATCAATGTCTTCATTGTTAGAGAATACTTCTTGATGGAACAAAACCTTGTTTTGTCTCTTCAAGCACCCATCAATTTCTTCACCAATGTCAGAATAATCTTCATATCCCAAGTATGAAGATGTCATGTTTGTAATACCCCAAAAATGGGCTATAAGTTCATTAACCTCCTACATCTACAAATCGAATGAAATCAACATCGAAGTCCTAATCTAAGGCACATCTAAACATCATCGAATCCTAATTGATTATCTTAAATTCTGCATTGGGGAATATTCCTAGCAATATTCTTAATTATCTTAGTTATCTTTAATTTAATGATTATTTGGCGATAAATCACATTTATCCTAAGTTTGATTAATTGAATATTTTCATATTTAATTAATTAGATTTAATATCTTGCACTAAATTATGTAATTAAATTTAATTCTATCTATTATTAATTATATTATTTAATTTTGACAATAAATCCAATATCCTATGAATAATCGATTAAATTCTTATTTAATTGATTAAAGTAGGTTGTCATTATTTAATAATATAGTTTTTAATAAAAGTTTGATAAAATAATTGATTAACCCATAAATCAATTATTTATTTTCAAAAATCAGTTAAGTTGAGCATAAATCACTTTATTTATTAAATTAATTCATAAATAAAACATGCACAATCATAAAAGCAGACAACTATCAATTATCAATTAAAGCTAAACTCTATTTTGAGTTAAAACTTAGCTTTTGCATATTTTTGTGAGTTAATTATCCTTTATTTAAAAATAACTCAAAAATCAACCTGAGTTATTTGAGTGATTTATGGCTTTTTTTCCCATGCACCTCCAAAGCCCTAGATTTCTATAAAATCAAGGCTTCAGCTCATCTCAAATCATCTCATAATTTTGCAAGCTTACTTTGCCAAAGTCATCTACGAATTGCACAACTATTTTGAAGAATTGAAATTTGGAGAATCAAAGCTTGTTGCGAATAAAGGCTATTGTGAGATCATTTTTTTTTTTTTTTTACATTCATTTAGATTCTTTTTCATATCATTGTTAGATCATTTTAGCATATCAATTTCTATATTAGCATAGATTCATATCAATTTTTATCATTCTTATTGCATAGAAAATTAAAAAATATAGATTAATTGCATTCAATTCATATCTAGATCAATTGCATTCAAATCCTTCATTTAGGTTTCGTCTAGGTCACTGATCTTGATAACAATCTGAGAACATTAATCTCGCACCTACTAGAAGGTAGTAAATCGCTTGGTTAAATTATATTTCAATTTTGCACGATTTTGATTATAGCTAACCTCTCATATTTTACTGAAGTGTTGTGTCTATAGATCAGGTACAAAATTCACACACACATTTTTGGCACCCACCGTGGGGCAACCCAACTTTGCATGCTGGTTTTGATTTTTTTTGGGAGCTAAAACCCCAAAGTTTCAAAGATTTAATTTTATCTTCTAAATGGCTTAGAGTTTTGGTCTGAAATTTTTTTTGTAGGTTGGTGACATATTAAGGAAGGTACAGTAAAAAATTTAAAATTTTGTGAGATGTTTTGAATTTTTAATAATTTTTCCTTGAAATTATAGAAAAAATTAATATCTAACGCAAATCAGCATATTTTTTGGAAATTTTTATATTTTCGAAAAGATATTTAAATTTTACAGGGGGTCCATTCTTTGTGTTTTAAATTTGGACATTATTTTCATAGCTCAAATAGTCAATTTACAAAAACTAGTCTGTTTTGATAAAATAGGTTTCTAGGGCACAAATGAAGAGATTTTTCTAAAATTTTTGCATTTTTGGAAAGCTCTCTATTTTTTAGTTGGGATCTATATTCTGAATTTCTATTTTGTGGCCAAAATCATATCAAAAAAATTAGATCTTTTTGACTAGGTCAAATGCAGTGCAAAAAAATTAAAATTTTGTGATGGTTATGCACTTATTTTTCATATAATTCAATGCATGATATGAGTTGTCATTTGGATTAATTTCTAGTTATTATTTCTCCTAACAATTGATTTTTAGATCTAACCCTAGGGTTTTCATAGGTTGAATATACCTTGCATATCTTGTTTGCTTGTTGGCTTGTTGGAGAGTTCGTAGCTTGCTTGCATAGTAAAGCTCAACAAAAATTGCTAAAAATTAGGTAAAATCTACTAAGCGCATTGCAAGGATCCCAGGTATTCTCCTTCATCTAATGAAATTTCGATTTGGGACTTAAAATAAATCTCTTGTGTGTCTAGCTTGGGTGATTCTTTTCATGCTTTTGTTTTACACACTTGCATAATTGATACTAGGTTGTGACACCTTAAGTATTTATTAGCAGTCTTAGATCACTTGTGATTGATCTTGATTGCTATCTTGGGTTATTGGACTCGCTAATCTTTCGGCCCCTCATTCCGCCCCATGGTTGCAATCTCAGCACCATAAAGGGGAGGGGTCAACAAGACAGAAGCGTTAAGTGTTCCACTTGGCAACCCTTTTGTACTTTTAGGAACTCACTTGTTTTCTAAGTTGGGGACTCATTTTCAGCTTGTGTGAGGTGTTAAGTGTTCCACCTTGTGGACTCATCTCATATTCACTTTAAGCATTAAGTGTTCATCTTTCTACTTTTTGGGTACTTTTGGTAGATTTGCTTTCAGGAATATATCTGTGCTCACATAGTAATTAGGCCCTATGAACACTATTCGTGATTCTTGAGAGATTGGATTCCTAGCGAAATCTTTCTTGATGATAGAATCCTTGTAGGTAGGGAGGATACTTAGTGTGTTTCACATTCAACTTGGTTAGTGTGTCTTCTCTTATTGATCGATACATTCTCTCCCAGGAGAGGTTGATAGATCATGTGGGGTTGACATCATGAGCTTTGGTGAATCAAAATTGGTTAGTGCACCTTCTCTTATTGATTGATACATTCTCTCCCCAGAGAGGTTGATAAATCATGTGGAGTAGGCATCATAGACCTTGGTGAAGCAAAACTTTGTCTTAGCATGTTGGATTAATCTGCTTGCTTTGTTTGGGTTAAAAGTGAAAAGGTGTCAAAAACCTTAGATCTGGAGCCAAGTCCCCTTGTGGTATACTATTGTGAGTCATCTTTAGAGAGGCTTAACCATAGTAGACAATCCCTTCACAGGGAAAACTACGTTGACGGAACCTCAAGTGGTCATAGCCATTTTTGCCATGGTAGTGACAGCCGCTATATAAATGTCCTTGTGAAAGAAATCTCCACGAGTATGGTTCATTGTTGGGTTGTCAGATCTCCCTAGCAGTTCCTGAAGATTAAGTTCTTGGACTGTGTCAAAACCCTGGTGCACCAGGATTGGAGTTCACCCCTTTGGATCATAAAAGTTGCAGAGTCAAACCATTACTAAAAACCCTAGCGAGGCCAAATTTTCATTTTATAGGGTATATGTGCATTATTGCAAAACATTTTTGGAACATACACAATTAGCACTTCTGAGGATTAGAATGAATAAGTCACTTGATTGTTCATGCACAAGGTTGCTTTTGCCCTTGTTCATTATTTTCAAACATGCTTGAAATCACTTGCTTTCTATTTTGCTTGCTTGTTTATCTATCTGGTTATTGAAAACAGACAAATCTGTTACAATCTTCAAATCTAGACATTGAAATTTGCAAACAATTCAAATCTGAAAACTCAAAATTTGCAAAATCTGAAGTCAAATTCTTTTCTGGAGTCAAAAGTCATCTCAGGAGGTCAGAAAGTCATACGAGTTTCCATCAAGTGTCATTTCATTGCAACCCATCTGTCGTATGATAGCAAACCCAGTGTCATACGAGTTTTCATGCTAGCAAATCTTCAAAGTCAAAATCTTGCAACTGTCGTTTCATAGCCTACCCACTGTCGTATGAGTTTTTCAAAGTGTCATTTGGGAAATTTTTGAAAGTTGTCAAAAAATTGTCAGGATTGCCAGATATTTAGCTCTTTCAGCCTAGTTTTAGAATCTATCGAACGGATCATTGTGTCAGGAAAAGAGCAGTAGCTATTAAGAGTCCAATCATTTTCTTAAAGTGGCCTTTTGAATCTGATTCAACCTTCTATCTAATCAATTTGAGTCTTTATCATCTCATGTCAAAACCTTGTCATAACTATCAATCTTCAATCAATCAATCATCAAAACAACTAAGTGTTGTGATATCTTGTCCGCTATCTTTTGGGAACCTACCCATACATCTAGGGCACAGTATCCTTCATCCATGTCTAATCAAATCTTCAAATCAATCAAACCTTGACAAGGTTGCGTCATCTGATCATCTTGATTCAATTCATTCTTCAATTATCTGAATCTTATTCTTTTGTTTCATTCAAAGTTGATAGTGGAGAGTAGAGCTTCCTCTCACAAGAAATCTATTACCACTATCTAAAATCCAACTTTTGAGCAACTCATCAATTCTGGTCTTTACGAGGATGACAGTCTTGGAAACTATCGATTGAAATCTGGTTACGTACCCCCTCCATCGACTCACGGAGGTACTCAACATACCCCTCATCAATCTAATCCAGGGAGTCCACAAACTCCTACCATGTCTCAAGCAGGGACAAATTTTGGCTCTCAAAGAGCTCAATCTCAACATGGTGCAAATCAGGAACCCACACCTAAAGAAATTACTCGCTACCAAAATGATGATGAATTTAACAAGATGATGAGACATTTCTTGAAAGAAAATAGAGAAGCATACTTTTTACAACTAGCTCATCAAGAGCTAAACTTCCTCCCAACTTTAATGTTGAAGACATCATTACACATGAGGAAGAGAATCCACTCACAGCTATGATGAAACAAATGCATGCTATACAAGTTGAACTTAACAATCTCAAGAAAGAGAAGGAACCCAAAGAGTTCTCCATGGAGGCTCTATGTCCTTTTCCATTTAACAAAGACTTGTACATGCTGCCGTTTCCAAAAAAGAGTGGAGATGCCAAAGTATGAAAAGTATGATGGACACTCTAATCCCCAAGATCATGTTAGAGAGTTCTGTATGCAATCCATGGAATTCATGCATGAACCGACCTATCTGATGTGTCTTTTTCCTAGATCTCTAGGTGGAGCATCCATTCAGTGGTTTTCAAGATTGCCTCCTACGATCAAAACATTTGAGGAATTGATTAAATTGTTTTATCAACAATATTCCTACAATATTCAGCATCCAGTCACCATGATTGATATTTTTAATCTCAAGCAATATCCAGGAGAATCATTCCTAACTTTCCTCAAGAGGTGGTGAAAGAAGTTCTCTCTATATGCTAGACCAATTCCCAAAGTGGAGAAACTTGAAATCTTTATCAATAACCTTGTTCCAGAGCTCAATTATCCTCTGCAAATGCAAGATCATACATCTTTTGACAAGATGGTGGATAATGCTATCAAAATTGAAAAAGTGCTTGTAAAAAAAGGGGAAAACACACTCCAAAAAGACAAGTACGAATCTGGATCTAGTTCCAAAGACAAGAACAAAAATTGGAACAAGAACAAAGGCATCATCACAGATGGCATTGTAGACACTGTCCATGCCCCATCAAAGGCACCAGCCTACAATCTCACTCTTGGCACTCAAGCCATTAAAGCTTCCGAGAAAAAGTCTTCTCAACCATCTCAAAAGAAGCCAGAATTCAAAAAATGGGATAAACATAAAAAATTTACTCCTCTAGGAGAGTCTTTAGAATCGGCTATGAAAACTCTACTGGCTGATAACATCATCTCTTTACCACCAATCCAACTGAATGCTCAGGACCCCAAACCGATATGGTGGAAAGATAATGAATTCTGTGATTTCCATCGGAGTAAAGGTCACAAAACTAGTAGTTTCTACCACTTGAAGCATACCATTCAAGATCTGATCGATAGTGGAGACATCATAATTGATAATCCCATGAGCAATAATGATCATATAGCATTCACAGAACCATTTTTGAAACATGGTCAAAAGGTTTCAACTTCTCAGCCTAATATGGGGGCAAAAGTCAACTATGCCTACCCTGGAAATAACACTGTCATCAATATGGTTGAGCCATGTCTTTCTGAAAGTTGCAATGTCATCATAATCATACGAAGAGATAGAGATAATTCCTTAGCTAATGCAGTTACTTGATCACAAGCTCAAATGCATTTGAAAGGAAAAATCTCAGATTCATCAAATGTCCCTAAAGTGCCCTTCAATCTTTCATCTGCTTCTAAACAGAAGGCTGCTTCCAAATCTTCCAATCCAAAGGATACAAGGCTTATGTCTTATAGCATTGTTCAACAACTCTAGCACACTAATGCAAAAATCTCCATGTTTGAGTTGCTTTGAATATCTCCAACTCATAGAGCCATTCTCAATAAAGCTTTGCTCGGTTCCAATGTTCCTGATGACCTTGATTTAGACAGGTTCCAGACTATGGTTGGACATCTTACATCTCCGCAATATATCTCCTTTTCAAAGGAAGATGACAAATCCTTGAGTCACCCACATAATTAGCCTTTTCATATAGAAGTCTTGATCCAGAACCGTCGAGTCAAACGTGTGTTGATAGATGGAGGTGCTGGCCTAAACATTTGTTCTTACAACTTGATCACACAGTTGGGATTTTCTGAATTGGATATTGATCCTAGAAAGAAAATAACTATCAAGGCCTGATGAACAAGAAATATCTTCTAAAGGCACCATTATCTTACCTATCAGAGTGGGTCTAGTTATCAAAGATACCATTTGTCAAGTGCTTGATCTACCTTTGGCCTACAACGTCCTTCTAGGGAGACCGTGGATACATGAAATGCAAGCCATTCCTTCTACATACCATCAATGTTTGAAGTTTTCTTGTGAAGGAGTCAAGGTTACTATCCCAGTAGATCTGAACACAACTTACAACACCTTGAAGGAAAGTGCAGATAAGCTTGTACGTAATAACAGAGAATCTCCCATAGAGCCAACTAAAGAAACATCCACATCTAAAATGGAAGATCTTGCCAAAGAGGTTAATATCAAAGAAAATAGTATGGGAGAATACACTATCAAGCCAGTCTTATCTTTGACATCTCTCCCTATCTCACCTAAGTCTTATGGGCAATCTTTGAAACAATCCAAGCCCAAACCTCACGAACCTCTTGAGGCATATAAAAGGAATTTTGTAGCAGAACAAGTATCCAAGAAAGAATTTGAAGAGGATGAAGCCGTGCTATCATGGTTGTACAAAGATGAACCTGAATCTCAAGTTGTTCAAATTGGTAACTCTGCAGTACCCAAACTCCCTTCCAAGTCATATGGTCCAGGAGGTAAATTAATAGGTAAGATGGGATACTCAGGTCAAGGACCTCTAGGAATCATAGGAAAAGGTCTTGAGGCACCTCTCCCACATACTGGTAGAGAAAATAAAAATAAAATTGGCTTAGGATTTAAGAAGAAACCCTATCACCTCAAAGGTAATTGCTCGCATGTCATAGAGAAGATTGCACCAGGGGAACCTCTTCTTAAGAAAGAAGAAACAAAACCATTAGATAGTGATTTAGATAGTTTAGAACTCATCCCCTATGAAAAATTGCCTAAAGAGATCAAAGACCTTGATGATAAAGATGATCCTATCAAAAGAATTAATGTAGTAGAAACACAAGAACCTACTATTAATCAGGAGATAGTTGCAACACAAGAACCAACTAATCTTGAAAAAAATCAAGAAGAGGGAAGTGGTAGTGATTCTGAGACAGATTCTCATGAGTATGAATTCAAATCAGAATCTGAGGGTAACCCTTCTTGGGGTATTCACCCTAACTTTACTCATGTTCTAAGATTTCCTAGAGATCCTAAATCAGAAGCTGAATCAAATGACTATGAATGGGGAGCCATTCCAGAACTAGATGAGCTTATCATAGAGAAATATGTTGATGTTATTCACCAATATGCACCTCAAACCAATGTAAGTCTAGAGCGAAATGATGAACCTATCGAGTCTGATCCACCTATGGCTGAATTGGACTCCCACAATGACATTGAGCCTATTCATGAATTGAATATCTTAAGTTGTAGTATCACCTTTGAACTTGAGCATCAGGTTAGGACCAATGATGACATATCAATATCCATAAACACCATATCCCAAGCCTTTCCCACTTTGACTATCCAACGCCCTGATCTTATCAACCAAACTTCCACAAACCCAAACCATGGTATTTATACCTTCCTGAATGACTATGCCCTTGCCTGCTACCTCAAAGTAGTTGAGCCTATGAGTACTTCCATCAGTGAACTAAGCATCAGCATGACTGAGTCAGACATCAAATATCATAGTCAGAAAAACAAGAGTAAAAAGAAAAAGAAAAAGAGTTTTGAGGGTGAAAACCACTTTGTGGCAGTCTCAGAACTGACAAAAGTAAAAATAAAAGACATATCCAAAGGTGAAAACCTCTCTGAGGCACCTAAGGATGAGATATTTGATGTCCTTTCGAGTCATTTAAAGGATAGATCTCTGGTTCTAATTGAGCCCACCCAATCTATCAATTTGGGTACAATAGAGGAACCAAAATTAGTACATGTAGCACAATCCTTATCAAAAGAAGAGAAACATAAATTTACTACATTCTTGACAGAAAAAAAGATCAACTTTGCATGGAAGTATTCAGATATGCCAGGGTTGGATCCAAATCTTATCATGCACCATCTATCCATTTCTCCTGGAGTAAAACCGGTCAAGCAAAAATTGAGAAAGATGCATCCTCATGTTGCACTTTTAGTCAAAGCTGAATTAGAGAAACTCCTAAAAGATGGATTCATCCGCATCATAGACTATGCTGAATGGATCTCCAACATTGTACCTATTTCTAAACCAGATGGCTCAATTAGAGTATGCACAGACTTTAGAGATATGAATAGAGTGTGCCCTAAGGATGATTTTCCACACCTTAACATTGATATGATAGTGGACATGACTGCGGGTTTTGAGATGTATTCTTTAATGGATGGTTTCTCTGGATATAACCAAATAAAAATTTCTCTAGAGGACCAAGATAAAACTTCTTTCACATGTGCGTGGGGAACCTTCTATTGGAATGTTATGCCATTTGGACAAAAAAATGCTAGAGCTACATATCAAAGAGCAAGGACATCTATTTTCCATGACATGATGCATTGCACCATGGAAGATTATGTTCATAACACATTAGCAAAATCTATGATCAGAAATGAACATCTAAAGGACTTGAGCATGATCCTAGATAGAATGGAATAGTTTAGTCTCTGACTAAATCCTAAGAAGTGTGCTTTTGGTGTCACTTCAAGAAAGCTCTTAGGATACATAGTTTCAAAGAAAGGCATTGAAGTTGATCTGGCTAAAGTCAAGGCTATAATGGAGATGCAACCTCCCACAAATATCAATCAAATGAGGATATTGCAAGGCAGAGTTCAATCTATCAGAAGATTCATATCACAGCTAGCGGACATATCATAGCCTTTTACAAAAACATTACATAAAGGTGTGACCTTTGCATGGAATGAAGAATGTGAGAACAAATTTAACCATATCAAGAAGCATCTATCAAATCCACCTATCTTGATGCCTCCTATTCATGGGAAGCCATTAATCTTGTATGTCTCCGCAACAGCCACATCACTGGGGGCATTGCTAGCGCAACATGACAAAGACAAAAAGGAAAGAGACATTTATTATATAAGCAGAACATTGGTGGCATATGAAAAGAACTATTCTATGATTGAGAAAGCTTGTCTTGCTGTGATCTTTGCATCATAGAAACTGAGACACTATATGTTAGCTCATACCACACATCTAGTAGCAAAAATTGATCCACTAAAATACTTACTAAGCAAGGCTGCCCTCACAGGTAGACTGGCTAAATGGATCATGCTTCTAAGTGAATTTGACATTGAATATGTTGAAAGAAAAGCTATAAAAGGTCAAGTTATTGCTGATCAACTAGCAAATGCACCCATGTTTGATGACACACCAATGCAAATAGAATTTCTAGACTCATCTATTATGCACCTATCTTCTAGAGAATGGCAATTGTTCTTTGATGGCTCCTATACACAGAATGGATCTGGAGCAGGCATATTGTTCCTAACTCCCCAAGGATACTCAATCCCCAAAGCATTCCGATTAAAGTTTCCTTGCATGAACAATATTGCAAAATATGAAGCCCTTTTGAATGGTATGAAAATAGCAATTGAATGGAGAGTAACAGAGCTACACATTCGTGGAGACTCTCAACTTGTTATTCATCAAGTCAATGATGTGTACCAAACTAAAGATGAAAAGCTCATTCCTTACAAGAGAATGGTCGATGATCTTAAGAAATATTTCATATCTATCACATTTGAGCAAATTCCTAGAATGGAGAACAAGGCTGCCGATGCAATGGCAACACTATCTACTTTATTACAGCAGCCTGAACATGAGCTACGCTACGAGTTCCTAGTGGAAGCACTCTCTTATCCTGCATATGACTCCCTTGAAACCTGCATGATCTATACTATTGTAGGTCATGATTCATCCTAATATAAAAACCTATTTTCCTATCTCCAAGACCAAATCATTCTCGATACCTTCAACTATCATGAAAAGAGATACCTTATCCGTAATGCCTCCCAATATGTCATCATTGGTAATGATCTATACAAATGAGGTCTAGATGGTATGCTACTTAGATGTTTAGAACAGGAAGAGTCTCAACATGTATTAGAGGAAGTCCATGATGGTTTTTGTGGGTCACACTCAAACGGTTTAACGCTAACTCAAAAAATTATTAGGGCTGGGTACTATTGGCCTGAAATGGAGAAAGAGGCTATCAAATTTGCTAAGAATTGTCAAAAGTGCCAAGTGCATGGCAACTTAATTCATGCTCCAAGGAGGGATCTTATCCCCTTTACAACACAATGGCCTTTCCATCAATGGGCATTTGATCTTATCAGGATGATTCATCCTCACTCTTCTAATGGACATACCCATATAATCACTGCTACAGATTATTTTACAAAATGGGTAGAAGTGGTCCCTCTGACACAAGCAATGGGGAAACATATATCTATGTTCATATTGAACTATATCATATGCAGATATGGGATCCCTCATTCCATAATCACAAATAATGGTGGGAAATTCAAGAATAAAGACCTCGATGATCTATGTGCCAAATTCAAGATCACCCAACATTGGTCTTCTATCTACTATCCACAAGGGAATGGCCAAGCAGAGGCTTCTAACAAAAATCTATTGAAGATCTTGCACAGAACAGTAAACAAAACTGGCAGAGACTAGCATCTCATGATTAATCCAGCTCTATGGGCCTACAGAACAAGTATCAGAACACTTACTGGGGCTACACCTTTTGCTTTAGTTTATGGGTCTGAAGTGGTATTGCCTATTGAGGTTGAAATCCCATCACTCAAAATCAAAATGCATGGTCTAGTAACTGATGATGACTACAGAGTGTCTAGGTTGCAAGAACTTGAACTACTAGATGAGTGCAGACAAGTAGCGTATGATCATCTCAGAGTATATCAGAAGAGAATGTCTAGAGGCTACAACAAGAAATTCAGACATAGAGAATTTTAGGTTGGTGATCTAGTCTTGAGAGAAAATCCAAAAAATCAATCCCATCGAGAACGCAAGGGGAAGTTCGAACCCAACTGGCTGGGTCCTTTTTTCATCACTATTACTTTTGGCTCTAGTGCCTATCAACTCTCAATGACTGAAGGAGAATAGCTCTAAGAACCAATCAACGATCTCCATCTGAAGAAATTCTACACCTAAGGCATTCAATCTATGGTTAAATATCCTGAAAAAATCCTAAAAATCAAAAAAAGTCCTGAAAAAATGAACATCTTGGTGAAAACCTAGCAATAGACACCTTGATGATTCACAAAAAAAATTAAAAAATATCAAAAACTCAAAAAAATTGAAAAATATAAAAAATTCAAAAAAATTGAAAAAAAAAATGAAAAATACAAAAAAAAAAAAAAAGGAAAAGAAAAGAAAAAGTGCCTTGGTGAAAACCTGGAAACAGGCACCTTGGTAGCAAAAATAGAATCTTTGCCAAGATGGTGAAAACCCAGCAAACGGGCACCACTTGTTCCAAATGCTCCATCTATCAGTGCAATCTTGGTCTTTCCTAGCTTTCAGTCTTGCTTTAGTTTGTACATATCTCCCAGTTTGTTTCTGCATTTCCAGTTTTCAATAAGTCGATTTGTACACCAATCAGCTCAAGCGTCTGTATCCTATCAATGTTTAACACTTGGGGGCAATCAATGTCATATCCTATGGTCTCCCATGTATCTTAGATGGATCATATCTAGTCAGAGTCCTTTGAAACTTCATGTGAGTCAGTCAGTCAGTCTTGTCTCCAGAAAGGATTTTGCATCTACAACAATGCAATCAAACATCAAAACTCAACTAAAAACAATCTATGCTTTTTACATGCTTTTATCTCCTTGTATGCTTACTGATTCGCATTGAGATTTTTGCATATTGTGTCCCTTTGAGCTCTTCGATGATGTCCTTTATAGGATTTAGAGAGTGATGACTAGGGGTATAATCTTTTCTTTGTTTTCTTCTTGTATGTGAAAATCTAACAACTTTGGAAATTCTGGATTGAAATGGTGTCTGACTGTAAGAGCCTCTATCTCGAATTGGATGGCCATGTGTACCTCGACCATTGATACCCAAAAAATTTAACAAAGTTTGATCTCACTATTGTCTTTTTGAGTGAATTCTTTCTCCTACTGTGAAACATGATCTTACCTAAGGATGTGAACGATAAAGGGTCACTACGGGTAATTCACATTGGATTTAGAATAATCTCTTGGCTATTTGATGTGTTTGTCATGCAAGGCGTATTCAGGTCATCATGACGTTTATGTTTTGATGCTTATACAAATTGCTATATCAAAATGGACATGATATTCAGGTCATCCTGGTGTTTGTGCCTTGGTGCTTATATCTAATCCGACATTCCAAAAATAAAATCAATATTCATATATCCATGGTTGTTGACTAGTGGGTGTTGTATTGATTTGTGTCCATACAAATCGATATTCATATGTCTATGGTTTCATGGCTAGTGGGCATTGTATTGATTTATTCAACTACCTAAAAGTTCAATGATGATAACAAATTGACATATGATCAGTGAGTATGTCCTAGGTCTTAGGTTGCATTTCATTTTGCATGTCTCTTTGCATTTTGCATGTTTGTATGATCTCACAATGATTAAATGAACTTCAATGCTTAAACAATTCTCCACTCGCATCTTCAAATCCAACAAGAGCTGAATCTCACACAAAGGTTCCTCCAATGAAACAACAAGTAGAATCCATTTTCAGGATCAAAATCAAAATTTGAGATCATTCATATTATTCACTACTTGCATAATCAACCTTCAATCATCACAAAAATCCAGTATTCAACTTAACTGATTATCTTACATCAAACTATCAAAATTTCAACTTGGTCAACTATGGTCAACTCATGGTTTAACCTAGTCAAACTTGGTCTTTTGGGACCTTCAAATGATGCAATGCATTCCCAGATGTGTTTAACCACTTCTCAAATCAATTAACATGCTTCTAAACTATCAATGCTGACTTTTCTTGTCAGATTTCAATTTTAATCCCAAAGGGGGCATGGTATTGCACATCATTCAAATCTGTAAATCTAATTTTATTTGAAATCATATCTTTCATCAATGATCAAGACAACAATCATGTCTAGTTACTGATTCATCAAAAAAGACCTCATCACTCGGGGCAAATCTATCATCACTTGGGGCATATCAGATTCATCGATCCATATCAATCTGGTATCCTCCTAATCTTGTAAACTGTATCAGTTTTTGCAACCATCGGATCATAGTGTTCTTTCCTTGGTTCTTCGACAACTGAAAGATTCGGATGTGATACCTGCGAGTTCTCCTAAGACAATCGAGTCTAGAACCGGTCACTCACTTCTTCACAATCATAAGGTTTGGAATCAGGTGTTTTGACACTCTTTCACTATCCTCGGTTCATCACTACTATAGTGAACATTATCTTTGGTCATTCAAGACCTACTATCTTCATATCAAATCAATATCAATCAGCGTCTGTCTCATATCAATTATCAATTTTGAATCAGTTTCATATCTCTATCAAACACAGACTTTCTTTGAACCACTGCACTTCGCACAGTAATTCAAAGAGGGGCAAAATGTAATACCCCAAAAATGGGCTATAAGTTCATTAACCTCCTACATCTACAAATCGAACAAAATCAACATCGAAGTCCTAATCTAAGGCACATCTAAAGATCATCGAATCCTAATTGATTATCTTAAATTCTGTATCGGGGAATATTCCTAGCAATATTCTTAATTATCTTAATTATCTTTAATTTAATGATTATTTGGCGATAAATCACATTTATCCTAAGTTTGATTAATTGAATATTTTCATATTTAATTAATTAGATTTAATATCTTGCCACTTAATTATGTAATTAAATTTAATTCTATCTATTATTAATTGTATTATTTAATTTTGACAATAAATCCAATATCCTATGAATAATTGATTAAATTCTTATTTAATTGATTAAAGTAGGTTGTCATTATTTAATAATATAGTTTTTAATAAAAGTTTGATAAAATAATTGATTAACCCATAAATCAATTATTTATTTTCAAAAATCAGTTAAGTTGAGCATAAATCACTTTATTTATTAAATTAATTCATAAATAAAACATGCACAATCATAAAAGCAAACAACTATCAATTATCAATTAAAGCTAAACTCTATTTTGAGTTAAAACTTAGCTTTTGCATGTTTTTGTGAGTTAATTATCCTTTATTTAAAAATAACTAAAAAATCAACCTGAGTTATTTGAGTGATTTATGGCTTTTTTTCCCATGCACCTCCAAAGCCCTGGATTTCTATAAAATCAAGGCTTCAGCTCATCTCAAATCATCTCATAATTTTGCAAGCTTACTTTGCCAAAGTCATCTACGAATTGCACAACTATTTTGAAGAATTGGAATTTGGAGAATCAAAGCTTATTGTGAATCAAGGCTATTGTGAGATCAATTTTTTTTTTTTTTTTTACATTCATTTAGATTTTTTTTTGTATCATTGTTAGATCATTTTAGCATATCAATTTCCATATTAGCATAGATTCATATCAATTTTTATCATTCTTATTGCATAGAAAATTCAAAAATATATATTAATTGCATTCAATTCATATCTAGATCAATTGCATTCAAATCCTTCGTTTAGGTGTCATCTAGGTCACTGATCTCGATAACAATCTGAGAACATTAATCTCGCACCTACTAGAAGGCAGTAAATCGCTTGGTTAAATTAGATTTCAATTTTGCATGATTTTGATTATAGCTAACCTCTAATGTTTTACTGAAGTGTTGTGTCTATAGATCAGGTACAAAATTCACACACACAATGTTACACCCAATATTATCATGAGTTTCCTCCTAATCAGGTTCCTCAGAACCACCATCCTGATATGCAGCCATGGATTGTGTAACCACACAATGTTCTATAGAATGAGGAGACTAGTAAGCAACACACCATGGTGTGTCTTCCATGACATTTATAGAATCTCTTTTTAATGGATCAGGGATAGATCTTTCATTGTTTCCTTTTGCAATAGGGATAATAGGTTTTCCATCCTTTTATTGGGTGTTATAAGGATAATTCTATAGCCTATTCTGCCTATTAAAATTGTTGTTGAAATAAGGCTTGTCACTAGTAGAAACCTTTTCATTTCTATCATTAGGTGCCTTTAAGTCCTTTAGTGCATTCAAAACTTTATCCAACTTGTCTTCCTCTTGCTTCTTATTTCCAAAATTTCTCTCATTATCCCTTTTGTATTTTCTATCCCCAAACAACTTAGGGTCATCTCTTTTTCCACCCAATTTTCCTGACATTTTCATGTTGTTTTCAATATTGATAGCAATCCTAAAAGAATCTCTAAGAGTTCTTGGTTCCTTGTTCCTCAACAAATATCCCATCTTACCATCAAAGGCATTGAAGTATGTGGTTAAGCAGATTCTAACCTCATGACTTGAAATAACTTATGCATACCCTTCTGAAATCTCATGTTGAACTCAGCTGCAAATTCATTCTGATTTTTCCTTATAGTGTTGAATTCATTTAACATGAAACTTGCATTAGGACTATCACCATATTGTTCTTTGAAGCATTTCTCAAAGGAATCCCATGTATCAATACATCTATCAGGAAGTCTTTTGAACCAATCTCTAGCATCCTCCACCACCAAAGATTGAGAAAACAATTTCATGACCACATCCTCATGTTCAACTTCATAGTCATTTAGCACATCAACAAACAACCTAAGGTGCTCTTCACAACTAATGGCATTGTTACCAGCAAATTTAGGTATCTTATCTCTTATATCAATAGGAAAAGCATTGGGGTAGCCTAGTATTCCATCAAAGCTAATTTGTCTATATCCCTCTAATTGCATAGGTCTTCTTTGAAAACTTAAGTTAGTATTTACATTTACATTTTGATCAACTTGTACATTTGACCCTTTTTTAGGGTCAACACTTATCTTGGCAGATGGAGTAGGAATCAAATTACTAGCAGTAACATTTCCAAGTGAAATAGCATTAGAAGTTGTAGATGGCATACCTATTTCATTAGTAGTAGATGGTCCAAGAGTATTTGCTGACGAGGCTCTCAAGAATTGGATCTTTCTTCTTTTTTCTATGATAAAAGCCTCAATTTTAGCCTTCTCCAATTCTCTTGCAAGATCATCATCTTCTTTTCTTTTCCTTTCTATCTCTGTATCTTTATTTGAAAAAGGTGGTGGGACCTTTGGTACTTTTACCAGCTCATTTATTTGAATCCCCACCATCTTTTGTTTTCTTTTCTCATTAAAAACAATAGTAGGCTTGGTAGCTGCACATTCATTTTCATCTTTAGGTAAAGAGGCATAGCTCTAAACCTGTCTAATCACAAGACCCTCTTTATCAAATTCATGGTCTTGCAACAAATGCTCTCTTTCACTTCTCAAAGCCTCGAGATCACCAAAAACATCATGCTGTAAAGTTTTAGGAGCAGAAGCAAGTGCTTTGTTTCTCTCATTTAGCTCATTAATCTTTCTAAGTAGAGACTCTCTTTCTATTAATGCATTTATTTTTTCAGCCTCTCTTTCTTTTTGTAATCTTTTATGTATGGCATCCTACTCTGCTAACTACAATCTTAATGCACCCAAATCATTTGGGTCAATCATAATGTCTTCAGAGCTTGATGACACATCCATATCAATAAGATTTTAATATAGGAAATGAACACACCTTGGTCCCATGGGCTTCCTTCTGAATATATCCTCATCGGGATTTAAATTTGGTTCAAAACCCATTTCTCTTGCCTATGCACCTTGATCTGCAAGATGTGAATCTTTATCATGAAATAATGCTTATGGGGTGTCATAAAACTTATCTTGAGAGAAGCCACTATCAGATTTAGAGCTTTTTTATTGTGATTCTTCTTCATCAGAGGATGCATGTGGCACTCTCTCTCTAGCATTACTCTATTCTCTTATAGGAGCACTAGTAGATTCTCCATCTCTTCTGATCCAGCTTTTTCTTTCTTTTCTAGGTAATTGTTCCAAAGTAACCTTTGGATTTTTCTTGACAAAAGACCTAGTTGTAAAGGATAAAATAGTGTATGGGGTCCTAGGGCAATGGCTTGCACATAAAAGAGGCCCCAAAGCCAATATTTTACACTTACATGAAATTTTATTGATATAGAAAGTAAATGTAGATGATTAATATTAAAATCATGAAATAAAGGTACTTACCTCTGAAAAAGAATTGGCTGAAAACCCTATCAAAAGATCTCAAAAATAATTGATTCTTGTAATCTTGAACCGAAACTGTGAGATCTACAAAACCCATAAATCTTTTTTCCAGATTTGATCAGGTCAACTTTGACCTTTTAAAAGGTCAAGGATGACCTCAAGAAAATGAAGGTTGACTTTGACTTTGTTCATGGATCTCAAAAGTTTGGTGAAAAGGGTATCCAAATCTACTCTCAGATCTGAAGTTTCGCACCTATACCTGCAATAAAAAGAGGTTTTTTGGTTGTTTGTTTGGGGGGTTTGCCTCAATCAAACCCCAATTTAGGAATTAACCTTAAAATTGAATTGAAATTGCTGGAATAAACAAAGTAAATAGAACAATTCACCTTGCTTGAGTTGAAACCCTTGTGGGGGATTCGAATCCTTGAATCCACAAGAATGAATGAATGTAGAATCAAATGTAGGATGTCTCCAATCAATTGTCTTTAGATCTTCAACACCAATCTTGAATGGATCTTGAACTAGGAAGAGGCTTGAATGGAAATGGAGGAATCTTCAACAAGAGAGCTCCATAGAGCTTGAATCCTTCAATGGCTACTAATGGATCTCCTTGATGAATTGGATGCTTGAATTCTTGATCTTCTTGCTTGCTTGCACTTGAGAGTTTGAGAGATTGTGAGATGAGATGTGATAATGAGAGAGGAAGGCTCCCTTTTATAGTGACCTAGGGCACAAGAGGGGCCTCGTAGAAAACAATAATTAAGGGCCCATGGCACAAAACTCTAGAGAGGTGCACATGGAAAGGAAATTAAATTAAAGTCTTGACACAAAACTCTAGGAGGGGACCACCCTTAATATATAAATAAAATAATTATTTAAGAGCCTTGTTACCAAATTCAAGGTAAAGCCAACTCCAAAGTTAATTTGAGTATTAGGCACAAAACTTGAGAAAGGCTAATCTCCAATAATAAATTAGGAATCCTATACAAATATCAAGAAAGGTCCACCTCAAATATTAATTTGAGAATTTGACACTTAATCCGAGAAATAGTGGCCCCGAAGAGGGAAAGTGCAAGATTTTGATGAGATCCTAAAACTGGAAGCTAACATTGAAGATCCCAAACCCTAGGGTCAAGGTCGAGGTCGACCTAGACCTTATGGTCAAGAATCTCAGGTTCACAGTTCAGGATGGAAGAAAATGCTAGGAAGAAGTGAAAAAAGGGGTAGAATAGGGGGAAAAGCTAGATCCAAGTCTAATATCCATTCAAGGCCTTGAACATGACCCCAAACCACTTACTCGGAAGGCTAAACGCTCTTACCATGGAAGTGCTTCCATTTTAAGATGATACATTAAGCACCCACTTTAGCAAGAGTATGGAATCGATGCAAACTCTTGGTAAAGGAGATCATAAAGAAAAATATAATCTTACTAAAATCAAAGGGACAAAGGAATCCTCAAGCCCCCAAAGACTTGAGTCTTTGTCAACTCCAAGATTGTAATAAGAGAGACATCACTAAAGAATAGAGAGAAAAGAAGAGAGAGGAGTGGTTAGCTCACCTAGTAAGATGTGTATATCTCACTATGAACCACAAAAGGATAGGATGGCCCACCAAGCAAACACTTGATAGTCACCCCATAATGTTGTGCACCTTCTGGCAGCTTTGTGCATGTATGTAGTGCATCTTCTGATGGCTTTTGTAAAGTACCCATGGATCCACCTTCTTGTATCACCTTGGAATACAAAATGTGTGTCTGCTTAGGATTTAGCAACTTATGTGCATTATCCTTGGAAGATTTAGCATATTGGTGCATATCTTTTGAGGATTTAGTAACTTATGTGCATTACCTTCCAAGATTTAGCATATTGAAAATTTTGAAAAATGTGTGTCTCCTCAGGATTTAGCAACTTATGTGTGTTACCTTCAGAAGATTTAGCATATTTGAAATTGGAAATGTGTGTCCCTTCAGGATTTAGCAACCTATGTGCGTTACCTTCTAAGATTTAGCATGCTGCAAAACAAAAGGTTAGAACAAAAATACATAATATAGAGCAAGGGAGGCTGTATATATGCCCCCCTCCTTAAGATGGAAAAAACATACTATTTTGACATGTTAAGGAAAGTTTAGAACAAGGATAAAGCCTTCTTTAGCATCAAGACAATATCCATAGACCACACCCAGTCCAAGCCAAGAAGGTCACAACTCCTATGAAGCCATGGAAGGGATGAATGCAAAGAGATATCATGCAAGAAGTGAAAAAGTAACCCTTGTGAGGGATAGCACATTGTTCAATTTCCAAGGTGAGATATATATAAACCATGGAAACCCAATGTCAAACAATGAAATAGGTTGTGATCAAGGAAAAGGATCCTCAATGCAAACCAAAATGTTCATGTATGATTGGATATCACATATTAGATAAATACTGCTTAACCAAGGAAAGAGGTGAATCTCAGAAAGATAGAAATGAAGGAGATGACATCCTTGCCCCCCAATTGTAGGAATAAGGATGGAAAGGGACCTATTATATCACTCACAACACTATGCAAGACAATGAGCCCCCAAGAACTAGGCTAACATTGTTTACATAATGTGGAGTTCCATAATAGGAACATAAATGTTATTTAGAGAAAATAGGATTGAAATAAAACTCATTTTCACATGCTATATAAATGACCTTACTATCAATGAGCTTCCTAATCTTATAATGTAAAGCATGACATTCATTAGTAGAGTGATCATGAAATCTATGATATAAACAAAAAGGAAGAGTCTTGAAGTGTGGACTACATTTCTTTTTACGTTTAGGTCTAGTAATCATCTTAGCATGAAGGAGTTTAGGAAAAAGAATTTCTTGGTCGAAGTCCTTCATAGGTTGCACATGTTTTGAAGTGTTATTCAAGATGTTGTTAACATTGATTTTTTGTCGAGGATTAAATCCTAATCCATAAGAATGCTCATGCCCCCCAGTGTGTAAGGGCATTTGAATTCCCTGTTTATGCTTACCACATCCTTGACCATTAAATCCTTGTTTAACTAGGAAGTGATAACCAGGACCATAATGAGAAGCCATATCAGAAGGAGTCAATGGAACCTTAGTAGTCACTATATCCTCATTAGTAGGTTTGACAGATTCATTATGGGTGGAAGCAGCAATAAATTTATTACAAAGTGGTTTAGAAGTAAAAACTTGTTGTTCAAATTCTCTTTGTTTCTTCATAAAATCAAGATCATTAATCTTATATTCTCCCATAAAGGTAGGAGTAAAATCCAAGGTTCCCCAATCATCACCAAGAAGAGCACTAGAGGAAGGAGGATTACTATTAGGAATAGGAGTAGTGTGGGTTTGAATATTTAGACAAGGATTAGGTGCATCATCTGCATGAAGTGTATACATCTTGTTGTTATATATAAACTTGACTTTACAATGAAGGGTGGAAGGAATGGCATGCATCTCATGCAACCAAGGTCTACCCAAAAGAAGATTATAATTGAGAGGTCCAAGCATAAAATGAATAGGTGTATTCAGGATGACCGGTCCTAGTTTGATAGGTAAGGTAATGATGCCTAAAGTGTTCTTAGCAATGTTATCAAAGCCACGAATAGCAACATTGTCAGGTTGAATAGTTGAAAGATCGGCATTAATCTCTTTGAGAATGTCCATGCTACAAATGTTAAGCCTAGATCCATTATCAATCAAGGTCCTACGAATGATACTTTTATTGATAGAAACAACAACCATAAGAGCATCATACTGATTTTGAACTTCTTTAGAAGGTAAATCCTTTTGAGTAAAAATAATGTCAGGAGGACCTGGGGTAGCATGTATGCATTGTAAGAAGTTATTGATGTTTTCTTGATTAGGAGGTGGAGTGGGAAGAGTTGCTAGAGCTTTTTGCTAGGCTTCATAGTAGGTAGTTGAAGTTTGAAGAAGCTCCCATAAAGAAATCTTGGCAGGAGTATTTTGAAATTTAGTTATCAAATCATACTCCTTGCTAGGAAGGCGGGGTGGAGGAGGAAGAATAGGTTGAGAAGGTGGAAAAGAAGTAGAAACCACCAGATTAGGTTGAGGGTTATTCCTTGTACGATATGTGTGAGCTATAGAATCTTGATCATTGAAAGACTCCATAGGTTTACCTTTGATAGTAATGTGAGGACAACCTTTGATAGTCAATAAGGGTTTAGGATAAACTATATTAGTTGTCTCAACACTACAAATAGATTCACAAGAAGGAAGAAAAGAGGACATCCTTGGAGGAGATGAGGTAAGATCTTGATTCTCCATAGGATCATCACTAAAAGGGAGAGCATTAAGGGAATTCATATCATTCTCCACTAATGCCTCATCACTAGAAGGAATCTCAAATGGAGGTAGAGGATCTATGTGTTGGAAATATTCAGGAATTAACCAGGTTACTGAGAGGGGAGGGGTGAATCAGTAACTCCAAATTTTCTTCTAATTTTAAAATGTATTTTACTTTTTAACCTTTGCATACAGAAAGCATGAAACTTGAAAGCATTCACAATAATGACACATAGATTTGGTTACCCAGAAACCTTCCAAAAGAAAGTAAAACTGGGGTGGGGATGAAACCCACAAAGCTTTAATACTGCAGAATAAAGCTGGCCGGTTAAGGCTTACAATTTGATCACTTCTGATGATCTGCCCTGTTAGGAGCAATAAGGATTGCTAAATCCACCCTATTAAAGGATTTACAAACATACAGTGAAGTATGCACTCGGTAAAGAGATTTATACAAAGACTATTAAGTCTACCCGGTTAAAGGATTTAGTACTGATTCACCTGTTAGAATGAAACAGTAGATCTCTGCTTTGCAACTGGATTGCTGATTGAGATTCTCTGATGTACTGATCACCTTCTGTGATGAATTTGTCTTTTGTTGTACCTTATACTTCTGAAGCCTTCTGCAATTCGCTTATCTCTGCCTTTCTTTTTCTTTCACAAATATTCTCCTTGATACATTTCATCTTTTTACAACATTGCTTATATACAGGTCTTAAACAATTAATTACAATTACAATTACACAGTCGGCTTGACAAATAAACATAAGTGCTACTAAGTCGGCCCAAGTAGTTACTCGGTTCCTTCAAACTGACTCGGTGACTTTCTGATACTCGGCGTCCACTGCATTACTCGGCATCATCATGCACTCGGTAGAAGTGAAGGCACGGTTCATACTGATCACTCGGTAGGTATTGAACTCGGTAAGTACTGGTGACTCGGTAGACAAGATGTTACTCGGTTTACATTGTCCTGATCGGTTTGTACTAACTTGCTCGGTTTGCACTGTCTGCTCGGTTTGCACTGTCTGCTCAGTTTGCACTGTCTGCTCGGTTTGCACTGTTTGCTCGGTTTGCATTGTCTGCTCGGTTTGCACTGTTTTCTCGGTTTGCACTGTCTGCTCGGTTTGCACTGTCTGCTCGGTTTGCACTGTCTGCTCGGTTTGCACTGTCTGCTCGGTTTGCACTTTCTGTTCGATTTGCACTGTTTGCTCGGTTTGCACTGTCTGCTCGGTTTGCACTGTCTGCTCGGTTTGCACTGTCTGCTCGGTTTATATCCAGAATGCAAATAAGTGTTGTCACTAGTGGCAATTCTGCTTAATGCCAACAATCTCCCCCTTTGGCATTAGTGACAAAAACACTTATTGGCCAAAATTTATATACACTGAATCATACTGAGTTTTATTTTGATTTTTCAAAATTTGTCTTTGTTATAGGGCTTTATACATTGTCTCCCCCTTTCAATGTGCTAACTGTTCCTTATACAAATCTATACAGTATACATATCTCTCCTTCTATACATATCTCCCCCTTTTTGACGATAATGCCAAAGGTGCAAATACAAGTTATTTACAGAGAGAATCCAAAATTTGATAAGAAATCAGAATGTACCTTCATTATTAGTGCCAGGGTTCTGTCCCAACTTTCTTGCAGGATTTTACATGTTTGTATAGCAATTTGGACTTCTGCAGAGAGTTCAATCATGTGATCTGCTATAGAGAACTGATTGTCATGAATCAATGTTTTGGAATGTTCAATGTGCTTATACATTGTATTCATGATGGGAAGGATCATGTGTTGGATGTCTAACAGTGTGGACCGGATCCTTGAGTCTTCTTTCAATAGATCAGACTGCATATTAGATAGGTGTGAAATTTTCATGTGATGAGCAGAGCTTGAACTTGGTTCAAGTTGCAGCTTCTGTATGCTAATCTTCATATCCTCATCCATTTTATTCATTTTATCTTTAACATCCTTTGTGAACTCGGCAAAATTGCATAGTCTGGCCAAAAGAGAGGTAGCATTCGAATAAATAGACTCTATGTTAGACAAAACTGAAGACAATTCCACTTGGTTGATAGCTATGTGCTGAGCAATGTGCTCAAGCACTTTATTGTTGAATCTCTTCTCGGCTCTTTCAACTAACTTTTCTGTCCCGGATGAGTCCTCATTGTATTTCTCAACTGCTTCTGCTAATTGTAACAAAACATGCTGGGAGGAGTCTACTTTAATGTCTAATGCATCAGACAAAATGTCCTTAGCATCCTTGATGATTTGATACTCCTTGTCTCTCTCCTCTTTAAGCTTCTTTTGTTTTGCTTTCCTTTGGAGGATCTCACCTATGTTCTGCATCTGGTCTAATGAGAGATTTGCAAAATCTAATGTAGGAATCTCTATCTCTTCATCTAGGTCTATATCCTCAACTATATTTTTACCCAAAAATTTTATACTCGGTAGAGCCTTAGGCTTATCTGTACTAAATGCTCTTGTAGTAGTGACAGTAGATAAAGTAGGGCTGGCTATTGACACTGGTATACTTTCTACTGGAGAGCTTAAAATATTTACACTTGAAGATTCAAAAGCTGGAAAACTTACTGGTATAGGAGACTGCAGCTCGGTAGAAGAAATGGTAGCTGCCTCTGATGTTGCTAGGGATGATTGGACAAATGTGGAAGTTGTCACAACCATGCTTGAAGGTGTCTCTGGGCTGGATGTAGAGATTTTCACTGGAGATGTAGGAAGGGATGCAATGACTTCTGCTGCTATCCTTACAGTATCATCTACCTCGGTGTCTTCTTCTTGTTCATCGCTGTCATCTTCAATATCTTTTATTATTACAGTTTCAATGCTCGGTTGGTGAAGGTGGTATATGTTCTTCCATTTGGCTTTTGCAGCCTTCACAACCGATTCAATATTGTTGATCAAAATCAAACAAGTATTGAACTTCAATGTCATCTTATTTTCATTTTCTTTTAGTGCCTTCTTTACTTCATCATTTTTCAAGCTTGGCATCAACTGTCTCAGGTTTTGATCAAATATGTCTATCACAGTTTGCCTTGCATTGCTCCATCTCATTCTTATTGGATTCAATAGAACTGCTGGAATCTGTGGGGTAATTTCTTCAGGAGAGTATTTCCACTGTCCCATCTTCTCAACAACAGCATCTTCTATTTCCTTCTGTTCTGCTTCCGATCTGGTTTCATATTTCAAGGATTTTATGTTACTTACTCCAGATCCTGATCCATCTCTAAAGAGTTTGAGCTTTTCTTGAAGGGTTAGAGGAGGCCTTTTGAATACTATGTCTTTATCTGCCTTTTCTGCCTTGCCTCTTGTATTTCTCCTTGTAAACACAGTAGTGGGAGGCACAGATGCCTTAGTGATGAAAACTTTTCCTTTCTTCTTTGCAGGTTCTGGTTCCTCTGTTTTCTCATCCTTTTCTCCTTCTTTTTCATCTATATCTTCTTTGTCCTCGGTTATCATTTGCATTTTGGCTATCCTCTTCTTTCCTTTGTTTACCACCTGTGGAAGCTTTATGCTTAGTTCAATTCTCACCTTAGCTTCATCATATGTTCCAAAATATGGAGCTTTGGGATTGACAGGCTGATTTAGAAGAGCTTCAATGATATTCTTGGTTTCATCAATATTTACCTCATAAGGAAGAGGTTTTACATATACAGTTCTTGGTTTAACTACTTGAATATACACATTATCACAATCTACCATAAAACAGATGTCATCTTTGTAATCTTCCACCAACTTCTGTGGAATCCGGAATCTGTCATTCATTTTCTCTTTGAAAGACTCAAAATAATTATCCATGATGCTTTCAAAGTTTTCACCCATTTCTGCGATGTATTCATTAATTTCATAAAGTACTGGCACATCTTTTCTCCATACAACTTTTCCTTTAGAAGGGAAGAATTTCTGAACATAGAAGAATAAACAGACTAACAAGGATCCAAACTTACATGGATTGTTTTTGGAAGTTTTGATGCTTTCCATGTTCTTGTTGAACTGTTTCAACAATAAGTCTACTAGGTCAAATGTCAAGTTGTTTTTGACCACTTTGTATGCTAGGTCAACAGCTTCACAGGAGACACTGTTCTGTCGACTAGAACTGTAAATCTTGTGGGCAATGATATGTGTACCAAACTTCAGTTTGGCGTCGGTAATGCTGCTAACTTTCATGCCTCTACCATCCCACTCGGCTAGGGTTTTCTTCTCTAGTTCTGTCCGACCTAGGGTTTTGGTAGTTTTAGCTTTGTTCAACATGGGAAGACCGGTGACTTGTTGAATCATTTTCTTTGTGATCTCAATAGGTTGCTCAAGCCAAATCTTGCCATCGTGTACTCGGCTGAGAATGTACCTAACCCATTTATCTCGAAAGTTTCGAGGAAGATGTGCAATGTGAACTAAACCCTTATCTTCCAGATGTTTGTGCTCGGGTTTCAAAATACCATCCACACATAGTTCCTCACACACAATGTCTAGTTCTAGGTTTCCCATTTCTTGAATTGAACAGTTAAAATGATTACGGATATCATTGATAAGCAGTACCTTAGGAGGAATCTGAGATTGAGCTCCGTTTGGATCTAGGGCTGCTGCAATAGCGGGCACGATCTTAAATTCTGGTGCTTTCCACTCCCCTTGGACTAACATATCAGATCCTTTCTTCACTGAAGTGCTGGATGATGCCATGGTAGCTCACAGAAAATTCCTTTCACAAAAGTATTAAATCGTCGGGTTGCCCTTGAAGTTTTCTGCTCTCAAAGTGCTTAAAGACTTGCGGTGAAGAATGAGTTTGATTACTTGCTTTTTGTTTACAATTCTGTCATTAATGCTCATTTCAAATTAGGGTAGGAATTCTGACAGACTGTCACCCACCAAGAATTAATTGCTCAGAAAAGACTTCGCAACTCGGTGAACTCGAGAATTCATAATGCTCCGACCTCGCTCGGTAAAGACAGGTACCGACCTTGCTCGGTGAAGACTATACTGACCTTGCTGTGATCTCACTGCATCTTGCATGCTGATTTAGACTTTTCTTTTAATTTCGGTTCTGGAACTGCTTGAGATTGATCTATGAGAGTACAGTTCCAGTGCTTCCTTGGAAATTTAGTTTGAGTCGGTAGAGCCATCCATTCCATTACTTGGACTGGATTGCTCGGTAGCTTTAGGAATCCATTTTTATCTCACCTGTTTCCTGACCTTAGTTGCTTCATTCTTCTTTCCTTCTTCAATTTCACTAGCATTCATGTAGTTTCTGGCTATGTGACCAAGTTTAGTGCATTTGAAACATCTTATGGTAGTATCTCTTTTCCTTAGATGATGTTTTATGCAATTCATGCCAATGTGTCCATATTCTCCACAGTAATGACATCTACACCAGGTGTTGTAGTCCCATCCAAACATTGCTTTCACAATTTGTTCTGCTGGATTAAATGTCTTGGATCTGCACTCGGATGCCTTGTGACCTTGTTTGTTGCACTTGTGACAATTACCTCTAAATCTAGGTTTTTTTCTGCATTCATTTGCTTTATGACCGGGTTGATTGCAGCTATAACATTTTCCATTGAATTCTGCTTTTTCATTGTTCCAACATTTATTTGAAGTATGTCCTTTTTTACCACAATGATTACAAGTAGGTTTTTGATTTCTTTGAGTACCTTGCTTAGAGGATTCGCCTTCTTCTTTGTATCCAAGTCCTGCTTTTCCTTTTTGCCTATGAAGATTTCGTTCATACAGCTGATTCAAGTCTTCTTGACTTTTCAGCATTCCTTCATTGATTTGTTTTTCAGCATTTAGGTCATCCATCAATCTTAGATTGGTTTCCTTTTCAGATCTTAGTTCTTCTCTTGTGTTTTCTATTTCTGAGCTTAGATTTAGAATTTCTTCATTTGTATGAGAGATCTGATCAATTAGATTTTCTAGCTGAAGGGTTTTGTTTTGGACTTCAATGTTTCTTCCATCTAATTCATCTTTCAACTTGTTTCTTTGTTCCAAGATCTCACAGAATCTTGTAGAGTGTAGTTCTTGTTCTCTTTTCAATTTTCTCACTTCTTCCTGTAGAGACCCATTCTTTTCTAGAAGTTCTTTGATAGCATTGTTTGCTTCATCTGAGTTATTTGAGGGAAGAAGATCTTCAATCTTTTCTTCAATGTAATTCTGATCATTCATCTGATTTGCAAGTTCCTTCCTTCTCCTTAGGGATTGGGAAAGATGTTCTTTTGCTTCTTTGAGTTTAGCTATGGCCATTTCCAGATCTAGCTTTTTATTTTCAATCACCTTGTTCAGTTTGAATACCTCCATAGTCCTGGATCTTTGCTCAAGCTAGTTAAGCTTTGTCTTGAGAACCAATGCAGCTCTGATACCAATTGTTGGAAATATTCAGGAATTAACCAGGTTACTGAGAGGGGAGGGGTGAATCAGTAACTCCAAATTTTCTTCTAATTTTAACATGTATTTTACTTTTTAACCTTTGCATACAGAAAGCATGAAACTTGAAAGCATTCACAATAATGACACATAGATTTGGTTACCCAGAAACCTTCCAAAAGAAAGTAAAACTGGGGTGGGGATGAAACCCACAAAGCTTTAATACTGCAGAATAAAGTTGGCCGGTTAAGGCTTACAATTTGATCACTTCTGATGATCTGCCCTGTTAGGAGCAATAAGGATTGCTAAATCCACCCTGTTAAAGGATTTACAAACATACAGTGAAGTATGCACTCGGTAAAGAGATTTATACAAAGACTGTTAAGTCTACCCGGTTAAAGGATTTAGTACTGATTCACCTGTTAGAATGAAACAGTAGATCTCTGCTTTGCAACTGGATTGCTGATTGAGATTCTCTGATGTACTGATCACCTTCTGTGATGAATTTGTCTTTTGCTGTACCTTATACTTCTAAAGCCTTCTGCAATTCGCTTATCTCTGCCTTTCTTTTTCTTTCACAAATATTCTCCTTGATACATTTCATCTTTTTACAACATTGCTTATATACAGGTCTTAAACAATTAATTACAATTACAATTACACAGTCGGCTTGACAAATAAACATAAGTGCTACTAAGTCGGCCCAAGTAGTTACTCGGTTCCTTCAAACTGACTCGGTGACTTTCTGATACTCGGCGTCCACTGCATTACTCGGCATCATCATGCACTCGGTAGAAGTGAAGGCACGGTTCATACTGATCACTCGGTAGGTATTGAACTCGGTAAGTACTGGTGACTCGGTAGACAAGATGTTACTCGGTTTACATTGTCCTGATCAGTTTGTACTAACTTACTCGGTTTGCACTGTCTGCTCGGTTTGCACTGTCTGCTCGGTTTGCACTGTCTGCTCAATTTGCACTGTCTGCTCGGTTTGCACTGTTTGCTCGGTTTGCACTGTTTGCTCGGTTTGCACTGTCTGCTCGGTTTGCACTGTCTGCTCAGTTTGCACTGTCTGCTCGGTTTGCACTGTCTGCTCGGTTTGCACTGTCTGCTCGGTTTGCACTGTTTGCTCGGTTTGCACTGTCTGCTCGGTTTGCACTGTTTGCTTGGTTTGCACTGTTTGCTTGGTTTGCACTGTCTGCTCGGTTTGCACTGTCTGCTCGGTTTGCACTGTCTGCTCGGTTTGCACTGTCTGCTCGGTTTATATCCAGAATGCAAATAAGTGTTGTCACTAGTGGCAATTCTGCTTAATGCCAACACTATGATATCATCTTCTTTCACTAAAATGTCTGCACAAGGGGAGTTTGTTTTAGGAAAAGAGTTATCATCATGTATGAATATGTCATCCATTAATAAATCACCCTCTTGTATTAAAGATTCTTCATGAGGAGGGGATAAATCAATGTCTTTATCCAAGGGTTCATCCAAAAAGGTAGAGTCATGCACAATGGCTTCATGAGGAAGAGAGTAATCAATATCCAAATCTAAAGGTTCATCCTGAATAGGAGGATTATCATCCCTATCCATTAAGCACTTGAAAAACACTTGAAACAACTTATGCATCATGATGATGAATAAGGAAATGCATATAAAATAGATCTAGCTATATCCAAATGCATTCAAATGAACTTTATACGCATGAAAAGGAAATCAAACACATAATAGGGCATCTAATTCCACAAAAGAAAGAGAATTCGTAAAACAGGTTCACCAAAATGTAAAGGATAAAATAGTGTATGGGGTCCTAGGGTAATTGTTTGCACATAAAAGAGACCCTGAAGACAATATTTTACACTTACATGAAATTTTATTGATATAGAAAGTAAATGTAGATGATTAATATTAAAATCAGGAAATAAAGGTACTTATCTCCGAAAAAGAATCGGCTGAAAACCCTATCAAATGATATAAAAAATAGTTGATTCCTACAACCTTGAACTGAAACTATGAGATCTACAAAACCCAGAAATATTTTTCCCATATTTGATCAGGTCAACTTTGACCTTTTAAAAGGTCAAGGATGACCTCAAGAAAATGAAGGTTGACTTTGACTTTGTTCATGGATATCAAAAGTTTAGCGAAAAGGGTATCCAAATCTACTCTCAGATATGAAGTTTCACACCTGTACCTACAAGAAAAAGAGGGTTTTTGGTTGTTTGTTCGGGGGGTTTACCTTAGTCAAACCACAATCTAGGAATTAACTTTGAAATTAAATTGAAATTGCTGGAATAAACAAAGTAAACAGAACAATTTACCTTGCTTGAGTTGAAACCCTTGTGGGGGATTCGAATCCTTGAATCCACAACAATGAATGAATGTAGAATCAAATGTAGGATGTCTCCAATCAATTGTCTTTAGATCTTCAACACCAATCTTGAATGGATCTTGAACTAGGAAGAGGCTTGAATGGAAATGGAGGAATCTTCAACAAGAGAGCTCCATAGAGCTTGAATCCTTCAATGGATATTAATGGATCTCCTTGATGAATTGGATGCTTGAAATCTTGATCTTCTTGCTTGCTTGCACTTGAGAGCTTGAGAGATTGTGAGATGAGATGTGATAATGAGAGAGGAAGGCTCCTTTTTATAGTGATCTAGGGCACAAGAGGGGCCTCATAGAAAACAATAATTAAGGGCCCATGGCACAAAACTCTAGAGAGGTGCACATGGAAAGGAAATTAAATTAAAGTCTTGACACAAAACTCTAGGAGGGGACCACCCTTAATATATAAATAAAATAATTATTTAAGAGCCTTGTTACAAAATTCAAGGTAAGGCCAACCCCAAAGTTAATTTGAGTATTAGGCACAAAACTTGAGAAAGGATAATCTCCAATAATAAATTAGGAATCCTATAAAAATATCAAGAAAGGTCCACCTCAAATATTAATTTGAGAATTGGACACTTAATCTAAGAAATAGTGGCCCCGAAGAGGGAAAGTGTAAGATTTTGATGAGATCCTGAAACTGGAAGCTAACATTGAAGATCCCAAACCCTAGGGTCAAGGTCGAGGTCAACCCTGACTAGGTTAGGGTCGAGGTCAACCTTGAGCTTATGGTCAAGAATCTCAGGTTCATAGTTCAAGATGGAAGAAAATGCTAGGAAGAAGTGAAAAATGGGGTAGAATAGGGGGAAAAGCCAGATCCAAGTTGAATATCCATTCAAGGTGTTCAACATGACCCCAAACCTCTTACTCAGAGGGCTGAACACTCTTACCATGGAAGTGCATCCATTTTAAGATGATACACTAGTATTCCTTCTTTTGTCCATGGTTAGTAATCTATAAACACTAGTTTTTAACCCTTTGAGTCACCACCCACTTTCAATGGGAAAAATCCTAAGAAAAACTTGAGAAGTCAAAAAGACAACACAAGATAAAACTAGAGAAATACTAGAATATGCTAAAATTTCTTTTATCTCTAGACTCTCCCCAGTAGAGTCACCATTTTTGTTGGTTCCTTTTCTTTCCACTTGCAGATTTACACTATGATTGACAAGCTAATGTCATTGACTCTATCACCACTCCAAATTCTATAAGAAAAAGGGCCAATTAACAAGGATAAACAAGGATCCTCCTACACTTTGAGCTTAATGCTCATGCAGGTGTACCCTTGACTCACTTCTTGAAAGGAGTCACCAAATATTATGCGTTCATACTCTTTACAAACTGATTTAAAGTTTGTGATTGATGATGATGAATTTCTTCTAGAGAATAGATCAGTGTCTTACCCTAGGGTACAGAGTCACCAACAAGATATATCAACTAAGATCCTAACTCCAACCCACCCGAACCTAGAATAAGTGCTTTGCCTATTATTCCTCTCAAATCTTATACCTAGACATCAAATTCTCATTTTACCATGGATTCTCTAAAATTACCTTTAAGGACTTAATCCTGACTTTGGCAAGAACTCAAAGACAATTTCACAATATACTTTGTATACCATATACTAACTCACTTTGTGACATTAATATATAAGAATGCAAGATCAGAATAAGAAGACATACATAAGTTTAAGACTAGGATTCAAGTGCATTCTCATTAAAATATTAAAATCAATACATTGTAGAATGACAAAATACTAAGGAAATAAAACTCAAAACCTGAGCTCTCCTTGTTCAATTACTTAAGTGATCATCAACCACCCTTTTCATACAATGGTTAGCAATATATAGTCCCTAGCTATCTTGGAATCCTCTGGAAAGGATGCAACAAGCTTCGGATAGCTAGGACAGAATTAGGGTCACAACAACCCACCAACTGGATTCAATCAAAATTTACTACAGGGGAGGAAACCAAGCAATCTCAGAGAAAAACAAATCCAAGAATGATCTTCAATTATGGTACTGACTCTGATTGGTATGCAAGAGACTGGAAACCCATCAAGTTTACCCACTACAACTCTAATTGCATGCAACTTGAATAGCTATTTCACCCACCACCATGATGTAGACATTTTCCACAATCAATCATACCTCAGGCCATACTATAACAGTGAGCGCAAAAGCATACCATGTAGATCGGCCATGAAAACATTGAATTTTCAATCATTCTATCGATGAGAAACCCTTAAAATATTCATACTTCGAGTAGAAATGGTTAATCAACCAGTTTAAAACATGCCCGTCGATTAGTCTCCCTCTCGGTAGATCTTGTGGCTCTCAAAAATCAGCAAAATAGTCAGGCAGGTCCTTAAGAACAACTTCGCCACATCAGCAATCATTCGGCCAATGAGAAATGAGCATATTAGCATGACATGGCAATACAGACCTACCACCTTTAAATCAGATGGTGGTCGCATAGTCGCAAAGGGGAAGAATATCCTTTGTGATCATGTGACAACCATAGATTTTACCACACTACCATCTTTTATCGGATGACTGTCGCAATACCATGAGGATTAACCCTCTTGCAAGTTTTTTTTGTGGCATCATGATGACCGTAGATCATGCTGAACTTTAACTGCCTCAAAGTTGATATTGCCAGATGCAACACAAACCACTCACCAGATCACTGAAGGTTAAAGAACTAACCACCAGGATAGCATGAACATGCTACTAAAGAAAACAATAGTCATTGAATGAAAAACCTAACTGCTTGGGAAACTGGAGATCAAGCGACTGAAAAACTAAGAAAGGTTAGGCCCCATACAATCGCAGCAACGCACATAAGAAAACCTAATGCCAGAGATTAGCTGTGAAGAGGTGAAAGGATGGAAAAAAACTAGGGTTTTCACATTGACACAAAGGTAAAAAAGGAATGCGAAAACATTGACATTTTTTATACTTGGACAATTTTGACACCCTGCGATATGAAAGAGCAATTTCCAGCAAAACTTGAAACTCGAATATCTTCCTCATTTTAACACTTCAGACCTTTGAATTTGAACTAGAGTATGGTAACACATTAATTATGATGGGGATAAGAGCACAAGCCATAAAATATCATAGATTTTCTTCACATAGAAAAACAAGCTTGCAGGCAGGGGCAGGCAACTTCAGGAAAACCACAAGGATAAGGCCAATTTCATAGGATTTTTATATTGACGAGAAATCAATCTAATATGGATGACTTGTGCATTTATATTGGATGGTGAAATTAATGTTGGTATCCATCATTGGGAAGCTTTTGGTCCTAGATTTGACCGTTACTTCCATTAATTATGGATCTGAAGGCCGACTCAGCTCAATAGCTTCTTGTATAAATGTAGATGTTTGGTAGTAGTTTTGGGAGTCAATTTTGGTAGAAGATGGTAGAAATTAGATTGAATATTTTTAATAGATCCTCGCATGTTTGAGGACTTCTCTAATCCATTGTAATATTAGGTCGTAACTAGGAAGGCCTTACAACCCAACATATGTGATTTTAATACAAGATAATATATGAAAGATCTAGCATTCTCTCTCTCACTGTTGTTGTTTGTTGCTTCCACATGTGTGTTGTAGGCTTGGATCATTAGGGTGTACCATCCTTTGGCCCCTCTTGCATCCCTACCCTTGCATTAGGTGGTATCAGAGTGAGGTGAGATCTTGATCTAGTTCTACAAATCTAGGTTTGCAGGTTCCTCTTGAAGCCCTAGTTGATTATTGTGGGGTAGCAGATTGCAATCTGACCTACAATTGTAGAGGGTTGTCAAGATGGTTCATGGGAGGAAAGATGTAGATCCATGATTGGTAGATGTGCTAAGGTAGATTGCTAGTAGATTAGAAGCAGTAGAAATAACCCAAAGAAGAGGCAAACATCTTGAAGATGTTAGTGATGATGAAATTGAAGAAGAATAAGTGAATGCAGAACCTGCTCCTATTATGGATCAAGGCGAAGAAATATTTTTTAAGGCTTTGACAAGTCTAAATTCAACACCACATTTCAATCCTCCTGAGTATGGTGATAAGTTGGATTCTAATGAATTGGTGGACTGGATCACTGAGATGGAAAAGTATTTCAAATATGAAAACATTCATAAGGATAAGAAGGTGAAGATTGCAAGCACAAAGTTGAAAAGTCATGCATCCTTATGGTGGGAACACCTGCAATTGGATCAGAAACGGAAAGGGAAGGAAAAAATCAAGGTATGGAGTAAAATGGTGAATAAGTTGAAAGGAAAGTTATTACCCTGTGATTATCAGATTAACCTAGTTTGGCGAATGCAAAGTTTGAGATAGAAAGATAGCTCGGTAAAAGAGTATACTAAGGAATTCTACAGATTAGATATCAAATCTGGACATGATGAAGATGATGTGGAAAGAATTGGTAGATACCTAAATGGTTTGAGAGTTTACATCTGAGAGGAGATTAGTATGGTCAAGTTGGAGAACATTGAAGAGGCTTATCAATTTGCTTTCAAGGCCAAGGAGAAATTGAACAAAAGACATGAGCAAAGATAGAGAGGTCATGGTGGTAGATTCCCTAGAGGAAGAGGTAGATCTAATGGTGAAAATGGTATATCTAAATCAGAAAAGACAAATCTGGACAAAGGCAAGACCGAGTGGAAAGGTGAAAGTTCAACTAGAGGAAGAGGCGGTAACTACTGAGGTGGTCATGGTAGAGGAAGTTTCTGAGGAACTTGTTATAATTATGGAGAAGAAGGACATAGATCTTTTGAATGTACACAAGCTAGTCAAAAGGCTGGTAACAATAGAATTGCTTTGGTGCAAGAAGAGTCACCGAATGAACCTGAGAAAGTAAATGACTTGATGGTAAGGAGAGCACTATGGAATGAAAGCAAGAAGGAAGATCTGGTAAGGAAAAGTTTTTTCAAGACTAGATGTAGAGTTTTTAAAAATTTATGGAAGGTAATCATTGATAGTGGTAGCTCGAAGAACTTGGCATCTGAAAAGATGGTCACAAAATTGTAGTTGGAAAGGTTGGTACATCTGAAGCCCTATCAGATTTCATGGATCAAAGATAAGCATACACTCCTGGTAAGTGAACAATGTTATGTGAATTTGAAGATTGGAAAATACTATGATAAGGTGTTGTGTGATATCATGCCTATGGATTGTTGTCATATTCTATTGGGTAGACCCTTACAATATGATAGACATGCTATATATGATGGGAGATTGCATAAGTATACTATTGTGGCTGATGGAAAGAAATAAATCTTGTTACCATTGATGGAAGAACCTGTTAGTAATGTTTTCACATCTGTCAAAGTTTTTTTGATGGAAGGAAGGAAGTTTTTTAACTCTTTGAAGAGGAATGATGTATATTTTGTTGTGATTCATAATAAGCCAAGTAAGAAAATAGAGGATAATATCCTTGAGGAGATTGATAAGTTACTCACTGAGTATAGTGATATCATTTCTAATAATGTACCTGATGGTTTTCCACTGAAAAGAAGCATTGATCATTGTATGGATCTAATCCTTGGAGCTACTTTACTGAATAAGGCACCTCATCGGTTAACACCTATGGAGAATCAAGAATTGAACCAATAGATTCAAGATTTTCTAGAGAAAGGTTTGATCAGAGAAATTTTGAGTCCTTGTGTAGTACCTATTGTATTAGCACCAAAAAAGAATGGAGAATGGAGAATGTGTACTGATTCTAGAGCAATCAATAAGATAACAGTGAAGTATAGGTTTCCTATACCAAGGATGGATGATATAATGGACAGCTTGACTAGAGCAAAGTATTTCACAAAGATTGATTTGAAAAGTGGGTATCATCAAATCAAAATCAAAGAAGGTGATGAGTGGAAGACTGCTTTCAAGACAAAAGAAGGTTTGTATGGGTGGTTGGTTATGCCTTTTGGTTTAACTAATTCACCGAGTACTTTTATGAGGTTGATGAATGAGGTTTTAAAGAAATTCTTTGGTAAATTTGTGATTGTATATCTTGATGATATTCTGATATTCAGTAAGACCAGAGAAGAACATTTGTTGCATGTTAGACAAGTTTTGTAGAGATTGAAAGAGGAAAAGTTGCTGATAAATCTGAAAAAGTGTTCATTCATGAAAGAAGAGATTGTGTATTTGAGATTTGTTATTTCAATTAATGGTTTTAAGATGGATCCTGAAAAGGTTGAAGCTATTCTGAATTGGCCTAAACCTGTGAATGCTACTAAGGTAAGATCATTTCATGGTTTGGCAAGTTTTTACTAAAAGTTCATAAGGAATTTCAGTTCAATTTGTAATTCTATGACTAAGACTATGAGAGTAGACAAAAGAGAATTCAAGTGGACACATGGAGCTGATAGAAGTTTTGAGACTCTCAAGTAGAAGGTTTTTGAATTACCTATTTTGGCATTACATGATTTTAGTAAGGTATTTCAAGTAGAATGTGATGCAAGTGGAAGTGCAATTGGAGCTGTGTTGAGTCAAGAAGGTAAACTTGTTCTTTCTTTAGTGAAAATTTAAATGATGCTAGAAGGAAATATTTTGTGTATGATCAAGAATTCTATGCTATTGTTCAAGCACTGAAGAAATAGAGGCATTATTTGATACCGAGTGAATTTGTGTTGTATACTGATCATAAGGCTTTACAATATTTGGGTATTCAGAATAAGTTGAATCAAAGACATATGAAATGTGTTGAGTATTTGTAGAGTTACACATTTGTGATAAAGCATAAGAGTGGAGTCATTAACCAAGTTTTTGATGCATTGAGTAGAAGAAGATATTTGATGACTGAGATGAAAACTCAAGTTCTTGGTTTTGATGAGATGAAAGGTTTGTATGAAAATGACCCTGATTTTTCAGAGCCATGGAGAAAGTGCACAACACCTATTCAAGATCAACAAGATACTAAATGGGATGAATATTTTATTCAGGAAGGTATGTTGTTTAAAGGTATTCAGTTGTGTATACCGAGAGGAGTGATGAGATCTAATTTGATAAAAGAGAAATATAGTAGTGGTTTGGCTGGACATTTTGGCATTCATAAAATATGAAATTTTCTTGAGGAATACTTTTGGTCGTAGTTGTATAGAGATGTTCAGAAATTTATGAAAAGTTGTGGAATTTGTCAAGTTGCAAAAGGAGTAAGTCAGAATACTAGATTGTATACACCAATTGTTGTTCCTAAGAAACCTTGGATTGACATCAGTATGGATTTTGTTCTTGGCTTACCGAAGATAATAAAAGGTAATGATTCAGTATTTGTTTTTGTGGATAGATTTTCTAAGATGGCACATTTTATACCTTGTAGAAAGACATAAGATGTAGTACATTTTGTAGATCTTTTCTTTAAGGAAATTGTCAGATTGCATGGATTATCAAGGAGTATTATCTTTGACCAAGACAGTAAATTTGTTGGATACTTTTGGAAAACACTTTGGAAGAAATTTGGCAATGAGTTGAAATATAGTTCTACATTTAACCCACAAACTGATGGATAGACTGAAGTTGTGAACAGAAGTTTGGGAAATATTTTGAGATGCTTAGTTGGAGACACACCAAGCAATTGGGATTCTGTGTTGGCACAATCAGAGTTTGCATACAATAATTCAATGAATAGGAGTACTAGAAAGACACCATTTGAGATTGTGAATGGTACACAACCGTGAGGAATATCTGATTTAAGAGACATTACTAATGAGAATAAGAAAAGTGTGAAGGAGTAAAGTCTGCTAAGCACATGAAAACATTTCATGAAGATGTGAAGCTGAGCTAGAAGATAGTAACCAGAAATACAAAGACAAAGCTGATAGATCAAGAAGACATAAAACTTTTGATATTGGTGATGAAGTGATGGTTCATTTGAAGAAAGGCCAATTTCTTGGTGGAACATATGTTAGGAATGAATGATAAATATATCCTATTGGAGTGTTGGTAGCCATTCTATAGCAGTTGTTGTTGCATTCATGACTATGATTATCATTGATGTCAACACAGTGATCTACTAAAGATTAGCAGAGGAGAAGATAATATTTTGATTAGCGCATGTGGGATATTATAGATCTAGCTATGTGATGTTGAAGATTTACTCTTGGATATGTTATATGTTCATGATTAAGAGCACAAAAAGTAATTCATTTATTCATGGAAGTTATGAGCATTTTGGTGGAAGCAGTATTTAGGTAGTGTTCTTGAGTAGCAGTTTGTGGAAATTGGATGATATCTCCTAATCGGGATGGAATCTAGGTTTGTGTAGTTAAAGGGAAGTTGAAGACATGTTGATAGTGACATGGATGATAGTGCAAACTTCAAGGTCACATGAGTGAAGAATTATTCTAATTGGAAGTTGACAATTTTGTGTAAATTTGATGTAACATGTGAAAACCTTTTATTTTGTAATTGGATGTCAACTCATTTGTAATTACTTGAGTGTGGTATAAAGGAAGAAATTTTTTTCCTTTTTTTAGTGTGTGGAGTATGTAATTGTGAAATAAAATTTGTGAAGAGGAGATACGAGGTACAAAGATCTGAAATTGAGATCTGGTGTAGCAGTGAAGTGCGGTTTGGCACAGTCAAAGAAGAGGTAACATATTAGTGAGATCAGAAATGACTTGATATTATTTTGTTGAATAATCTAGGGATATTTGGAAAGTGTGTTTAGTGATCTTGCCATTGAAGCTATTTGGGCAGTGGGTCCTTCTGTCTTCCACAACTCCTAACAGAGTTAGAATCTTTTAGCAGGGATTCAAAATCTCCTAACTAGGATTCATATGTACTAAATGTATTTCATAAGGCTCCTAACTGAGTCCATCTTTTCACAAGGAATATTCATATTAGTGCATCTTTTGTGGGCATCATTCCCATCAGGGTTTACTCTTTGATCAAGAGGTTCCCTAGTCAACATATCTTGTGTCATTATGTTATTATGTATGAATATCTTCCTATGGTTAGTAATTATATTGCTTACATGGTTAAACTTTGTTGAAGTTGATAAAGGTTATAATTATTAGATAATTGATTCACCCCCCCCCCCTCTCAGTTATCTTGGTGGACTTTACTTTCTAACAATTGGTATTAGAGTAGTAGGTCCTTGAAAAAAAAATTTAATAGCTTAAGGAGATCCATGGCGAATTTCAGGAAAGAAAGACCTAAGTTTGATGGAGTGAATTTTGACAGCTGAAAAGAAAAGATGAAGATACATCTACTATGTTTAGGACCAGGTTATTGGTTGAATACAAAGAATGAGAAGACTATCAATAATGAGGATAATCTTGAAACATGTTCTGGTGATGAGAGAGATCTATTCATGTGTAACACACTTGCTAGAGAAGCACTTTTGACAACCCTTTTAGAGAATGAGTATAGTCAGGTAAAATATTTGAAAACATCTCATGAAATTTGGAAAGCTTTACACTCTACTTTTGAAGGTGATGAATATGCAAAGAAAGTTAGATTACATAATTGGATATGTGCATTTGAAGATATAATAATGATGGAAGATGAATATGTTAGAAGCTATATTGGTAGAATGTCAGAAATTGTTGTAGGCATAAAATTTTGTGGAGGAACAAAGATAGAAAATGAAGTTATACAGAAAATTCTGAAGACATTGACTCCTGCATTTAAGCGGACAACACAAATGATTGAACAAGTTATACCTTGTACTTCAAACTTTACAAGAGAGACTCTTCTTGGAAGATTGGAAGTAGCAAAAATGAACCTGAGGTTATCAGGAGATTTGCCTAGAATGGAGACAACATTCAGTGCTTTTAGTGTTCGCCCTACTTTGTCAAGAAGCATCAGTGTGAGTGGAGATTATGCTGGCAACAACAGATCTAGAAATGAAGAAGATAGGAAGATTAAAGAAGGTATTTCCTTGTGAAGAGAGAACCAGACGGTAAGAAAATCTTTAAATTTTGGACTTGTCAAGAATATGGTCATTTTGCATCTAAATGTCCTAAGAGAGTAAAAATGTTCTAAAACAATTTCAAGCCTAGAAGATCTAAGGAATGTTATTATGCTAATGATGAAGATCTTGAAGCTAGTATATAGAGAACTTTAAGTGAAAGTGATACTGAGAATAATGATGACATAAGATTTGTAGAAATTAAAGAAGAAAATCTTGAAACAGATGTTCAGAAAGAAAAATCCCTAGTTTCTCAAGTTAAAAAGAAGGCTAAGTGGATTATAGATAGTGGTTGTTCACATCATATGACTGGAGACATGAAAAAGTTCATAACGTTTAACAATTATGATGGCAAAGTTGTTAGAGTTGGAAACAATGAACCTTGTTTTATTAAAGGTATGGGATCTATTACTCTTGATGGAAAGACTAATATTGATGATGTTTACTTTTTGGATGGTTTGAAACATAATATTTTAAGTGTTGGACAATTAGTTGATAAGGGATATCAAGCTTGGTTTACAGAGAAAACTTGTATGATAAAAGATAAAGATGGAAATCTGATTGGAACTAAATCTAGAACCAGAGGTAATGTATTTTAGTTGAATCCTACTAAGATGACATGTTTTATTACTAAGATAGATGACAATTGGTTATGGCACATAAGATTTTGTCATATAAATTTTGATAACAATTTGAAAATAAGTAGTACACTTGCAGTAAGAGATTTGCCTAAAATTATGAAGCCTACTAACATGATTTGCAAGGAATGTGTGATGGCAAAATAGAAGAGAAGTTCATTTCCTAGTAAGAAGTTTACATCTATAGAGAAGTTGGAGATTGTTCATATAGATTTGAGAGGTCCAAGGACTAGAGGATTCTATGGAGAAAAGTATTTTATGATTCTTGTTGATCATTTTACAACAATGATGTGGATTGCATTTCTTAAAGAAAAGTCTGAAGCATTTGATAAGTTTAAGGTCATTAAGAATAAAGTTGAGCATGAATCTGGAATGAAAATTAAATGTTTGAGATTTGATAGAGGTGGAGAATTTACTTCTAGAGAGTTTAACACCTTTTGTGAAGTGAATGGTATTAAGAGATAGTTTTCAGCCCCTAGAACACCAAAACAAAATGGTATTGTAGAAAGGAGAAACAGATCAGTGAGTGAAGAAACAAGAGCTATGTTATTTGAGAATGATTTGGCAAAGATATTCTAGAGAGAAGCAGTCAATACAATAGTGTATATAATGAACAAGGTATAAATTAGAGCAGACACATACAAGACACCTATGAATTTTGGTTTGGACATGCACCCTCAGTTATGTATTTTAGAATTTTTGAAAGCAAATGTTATATAAAGAGAGATGATGATATTGGAAAGTTTGATCCTAGAAGTGATGAAGGTATATTTCTTGGATATTCTTTGAAGAGAAAAGCTTATAGATGTTATAACAAGAGAACTAAGACTATTGCTGAGAGTGCAAAATGTTAAAGTTGATGAAAAGTTTAAAATTTAGGAAAGAATGCTTGATTATGAATTTGATGAAGGAACTCATCCTAAACCTAATACTAAAACTACTAAATTATTCTATGAGACTAATAGTGACTTGTTGAATGAAAGCCACAATGAAATCATTGAAGAACAGACACCTGAAGTGAGATCTGAGATAGTGACATCTAACAGGAACTTATCAAGGAATCATTCTATTAAGAAGATTATTGGAAGCATAGACAAATGAGTTCTAACTCAAAATAAGGTATAAGAAAAGTTATGTTTGATTTCTTAAATTGAACCTAAATCTACTAGTGAAGCTTGTGAAGATAAACATTAGATTAAAGCTATGAAAGAGGAACTAGATCAAATTGAAAAGAACAAGACATGGGAATTGGTCCCTAGACCAAAAGATAAGAATTGTATAGGAACTAAATGGGTATTCAAAAATAAGATGAATGAACAAGGAGAAGTAGTAAGAAAAAAGAAAGATTGGTATGCAACAGATACTCACAATAAGAAGGAATTGACTATGAAGAAACTTTTGCACCAGTAGCAAGAATTGAAGTAGTAAGAATGTTTTTGGCCTATGCAGCTTTTAAGAAATTCAAAGTATATCAAATGGATGTGAAGTCAACATTTTTGAATGGAGAATTTGAAGTAGTCCATATTGAGAAGCCTAAAGGTTTTCCTTTGACTCAAGAAGGAGACATGGAATGTAAACTAAAGAAAGCTTTATATGGACTAAAGCAAGCACCTAGAACTTGGTTTGCAAGATTCGATAAGTATTTTTTGAAATTGGGATTTACAAAAGGAACAGCTGATAGCAACCTATACAAAAAAGAAATTGAAAATGGTTTTCTGATTATAGTTATTTTTGTTGATGACATTATTTTTGGAGGAGAAGATGAAGCTAGTGATAAATTTGTTGATACAATGAAAACTGAATTTGAAATGAGTATGATTGGTGAAATGAAATAATTTTTGGGATTACATATAACATAGAATAGTGATGGTATCTTTGTAAGTTAGACAAAGTACTTGAATGATTTGTTAAAGAGATTTGGAATGGAGAACTATAAACCAGTTGGTTCACCTATGGTAACTGGACATAAATTATCTAGCACAGATGAGACTCCTGCAGTTGAACAAAAGAAGTATGATTGGAGGATTACAGTACTTGACACATACACAACCTGATATAGCACATTTAGTTGGAATTGTAGCAAGATTTTAAGATGAACCAAGAGAATCACATTATGTAGTAGTAAAGAGGATACTGAGATATTTAAGAGGCACAATTGAGTATGGATTATGGTATGAAAAATATGATGATTTTACCCTATGTGCATATATAGATGCTAATTGGGGAGGCAGTGTTGATGATAAAAAAAGCACCAGTGGTGGATCATTTTTTCTTGGAGGGAGATTGGTTTCTTGGCTAAGCAAGAAGAAGAATTGTATTTCATAGAGCACAATGCAAGAAGAATATGTAGCAGCAACAAACAATTGTAACCAAATAATTTGGATGTAGTAGATGCTGAAGGATATTGGAATAAAGTTTGTTGAACCTATTGTTTTACATTGTGATAACACCAGCATAGTTAGTATGTCTAAGAACCCTGTACTACATTCTAAGACAAAGCATATATAGATTAAGTATCATGTAGTAAGAAAGAAAGTTGTTGAGAAAGAAATTAGACTTGAGTACATAAGCACAAAGGAGTAGATAGCAGACATATTTAAAAAGCCTTTGCCTAAGGATACATTTGAGTATATAAGAGGTATGCTTGGGGTTATGCCCCAGCCTACTTTAAAGAAGTGATGCAGATTCATTGCATCCATCCAGTGGTATATGAGCCTTATCTTTCTTTTGGATTGGATCTTGGTACTTCCTCTATGGGGGAGTATGTGTATCTGAGCTGATTCGTGAGGACTCTAGTGAATGTATTTTTTCTAAATAGTGTCTTTTGACATTAGAGTTATTGTTGACATAATGATGAAATTTTTGTCATTGATGTCAATGGGGAAGAAGTGTACATAAAAAACCATCTATACCATCTGTTGGAGAGAAATGAATAGGAAAACAAAGCAAGATTTAACTGATGAAGAGGATTTGAAAATATTTGTTGAAGAGCAGCAGTGTTGTAGTATTGGATTCATGGAACATTGGATGTTTTTCATCTATGTTTCCATCCATGCAAATGGGGGAGATTGTTAGGAATGAATACTAAATATATCCTATGGGAGTATTGGCAGCCATTTTTTAGCAGTTTTTGTTGCATTAATGACTATGATTGTCATTGATGTCAACATAGTGATCTATGGAGATTAGTAGAGGAGCAAAAAATGTTTTGATTAGCGCACATGGGATATTATAGATCAAGCTATGTGATGTTGAGGATTTACTCTTTCATATGTTATATGTTCGTGGTTAAGAGCGTAGATAGTAATTCATTTATTCATGGAAGTTATGAGCATTTTGGTGGAAGCAGTATTCAGGCAGTGTTCCTGAGTAGTGGTTTGTGGAAATCAGATGATATCTCCTAATCGGGATGGAATATGGTTTTGCATAGTTAAAGGGAAGTTGAAGATGTGTTGATAGTGACATGGATGATAATGCAAACTTTGAGGTCACACAAGTGAAGAATTATTCTAATTGGAAGCTGACAGTTTTGTGTAAATTTGATGTAACGTGTAGAAACCTTTTATTTTGTAATTGGATGTCAACTCATTTTTAATTACTTAAGTGTGGTATAAAGGAAGGAATGTTTTTCCCTATTTTAGTGTGTGGAGTATGTAATTGTGAAATTGAATTTTTGAGGAGGACATGCGAGGTACAAAGATTTAAAATTGAGATATGGTGTAGTAGTGAAGTGCAGTTTGGCATAGTCAGAGAAGAGGTAACATATTGTTGAGATCATAAATGACTTGATATTATTCTATTGAATAATCTAGAGATTAGTTGGATAGTGTGTTCAGTGATCTTTCCATTGAAGTTGTTTTGGCAATGGGTCCTTCTATCATCCATAACTCCTAACAGAGTTAGAATATTTTAACAGGGATTCAAAATCTCCTAACTGGGATTCATATGTACTGAATGTATTTCATAAGGCTCCTAATCGAGTCCATACTTTCACAAGGAATATTCATATTAGTGCATCTTTTGTGGGCATCATTCCCACTAGGGTTTACTCTTTGATCAAGAGGTTCCCTAGTCAACATATCTTGTGTCATTATGTTATTGTGTATGAATATCTTTCTATGGTTAGTAATTATATTGCTTACATGGTTAAACTCTGTTGAAGTTGATAAAAGTTATAATTATCAGATAACTGATTCACCCCCCCTCTTAGTTATCTTGGTGGACTTTACTTTCTAACAACATATGGGAAGCTGAAGATGAAGAAGTTTGGACCTTGCAAGATTCTAAAGAAATTTGACAGTGGAAACGCATATGAAATTGAGTTACTTGATGGCATAGACATATCACCTATTTTCAATATTTCTAATTTATATGAGTATCATGAACCTGATGAAGAAGTGATAGTACCGATAGAATATCCTAAGAAGAAGAATGATGAAGTTGAATAGATTTTGAAGGAAAGAGTTGGCAAGAGCACAAGAGGAAAATAGTATATGGAATATCTGGTAAAGTGGAAGAATGGACCGATGGAAGATAGTTCATGGATTTCACATTCTGAGTTGGATGTAGCTCAGACTAGACCTACCAAATGATTTAGAGAATCATTTCAAAATAACCCCAGGTGTCTGATAAAGGAGCATCTCGAGTCCTTGGCAATCTTGTGTCACCAAAAAGAATTTGGAGTTTGTCTATGTTTCTCAATTTCTAATTTGACCGAGTTGGTTGGTAGATGGTCAGTTTCCTTTAGTTACTGAGTGTGGTCCATTATCTCTTAGGTAGTTAGTTATTTCACTAGTGCTCGGCATAGCCTGTCTGCTGCTCGGTTATCTTGCTTACCGATGGGTTCAATTTTATTTCCTATTGTGGCCAACTTGTACATTTATATTGGATCATGGAATTAATGTTGGTATCCATCATTGGGAAGCATGTGGTCCTAGATTTGACCATTACTTCTATTAATTATGGATTTGAAGGCTGACTCAGCTTGGTAGCTTCTTGTATAAATGTAAATGTTTGGTAGTAGTTTTGGGAGTCAGTTTTGGTAGAATATGGTAGACATTAAATTGGAGATTTGTAATAGATCCTCACATGTTTGAGGACTTTTTTAATCCATTGTAATATCAAGCCATAATTGGGAAGGCCTTATAGCCTAACATGTATGATTTCAATACAAGATAATATATGAAAGATATGCCATTCTCTCTCTCACTATTGTTTATTTCTTCTGCATGTGTTGTAGGCTTGGATCATTAGGGTGCACCATCCTTTGGCCCCTCTTGCATCCCTACTCTTGCATCAAAGTCAAGAAGTGATAGGCGTGAAATGACCATAGAGTCTATTGAGTAAGATGACATCAAATTTATTTCTATGATACTAGGTTATAGGTTCCAACACACTAGTAGGGTGAACAGTGTGTCTGCGGCCACAATTCTTGTAGCTATAAGGTTTGTGAAAGAGAATGGAGAACTCAACTTGTGTGAGATCTTGTGCACATAGTTAATAGATAACATTAAGGCAATCAATCATGACAAGACCAAGATATTTAGGTTTGGGTCTCTAATTATCTATATATACTTCCATATTGTTGGAAAAGTGTCTAATTTGTACCTAGACAAAACTATTCCCACAATGCCACAGATATCTCTCAAGGCATGTACTAAGAGTACATTGCAGGACTACATGACATTGGAGTTGAAGACATTTAGAGTCAAGATGCAAATGAGATATAGAATTCCAGAGAAGATAGTTGAAAAATACAAGGATACTATTTGTTTCATGGTTGAGACAGACATAACATGCATGGAGGCAGTTGAACCAAGGACAAAGTGGATTCATCCACTTGGATATGAGGTTGAAGAACCAATCTTAGAATCTTATGCTCAAGTTTTTTTTTCAGCACCTAAGGACCCCAATGAACCTAGATGGGGAACTTATGAAGAGAAAACAAAAGAAGTAGATGCTATATTGAATAGCACAACAACAAAAAGAAAGGTTGCCAAAGTTACCTTAGAGATCTTGAGAATTCATGGAGTGTCTCAAGAAGACCTAGACAAGGAAAGCGAAGAGAAGATTTCTTTAGAAATTGAGAACACAACAACAAAAAAGTCAGAATTAGAGGATCCTAGCTAAAGAAGGTGAAAATTGAGAAATCTGATATTTAGAAGGGTAAAACTAATGTTACTCCTTCTGTGCCCAAGGAAACCATCGACCTTACTGCTCCTCCTGAGTATAAGGCAATGCCTAAGAGGAAAAAAGATATTAGCACTGGTCATCCATCCTCATGAGTAACAAGGAACAAAAAGAATACTCAAGCACCTCCCAAAGTAAGTTTCAAACCTAGTCTCAGTGTGCTAAGTACAAGAACCATTGATGAAGACATGATTGATAAAGTAGGAAAGTTCTATGAGAAATATAGTGAGATTAGATCCATTAGATTTCCACAATCCATAATATTAAGTGCTAGTTTCTGGATTCAATTGTGTATTCCTTTTTTCTATCAATGTTTCGGATCATACTACATGATCCATTGATGAAGGGTGCTCCCCTTAATACCACAAACACATAACAGAAATAGAGAAACAACAACAATAATATGCAAGAATAGAAAATTGGCTTCTTATTATCTCCACAAATGTGGAATTACAAACTTTCAGAATTACAATATGCAAAGCCAAATGGGCATTCCCTTACAATATTTTGTAGGACAAAGCCTCGAATCAATACCCAGATCTACTACCCAGAACTACCCTAGACAACACTACGGGCCTTCTTTATATAGGCAATTTCCACCGCCCGAGAAAGTTCCAGAAATTTAGCCCTTAGGGCCGACCAAACATAGAATTATTTTATTTTACAATTTATTACATCAAAGTCGGCTCAAAATGAGTTTTGAAACCCAAACAGAAATTTTGAAGAAAAATTATTTTCTGCAATTTCAGGTGACCCAACTTCCAAACACCATAAGTCATCACCCGTTGACCCGATTAGCTATTATAACCCCATTCTAGAAAGGCCACAAAGTACTCTACAGGCTTGACCTACACAAAGCGCCTGTCACCAAAATTTTAAACCTCATCTGGGGCCTCTAAAGCCTTCAAAATTGAGTTCAAAGTTTCTGTACCCTACTACCAATACCGAAAATCTTCAATATCTTCAAAATTAGACCTGATCTAGCCATGAAACTTTGTTGGCAGGGTGATATGACTGAGATGAACCTCCACATGTAAAATTAGAACATTCCAAGATCGTAAGACCAACTTACTATAAATAGCGGCTCTGCACTAGATAGCCCTTATTGAATACAAAAACAAAAATATTTTTGGGTGATGCAAGATTACTCTTACACCTAAGATTCTCCTGCATCAGACACCTGGGGTAATTTGAGAAGTGACCCTATCATGACTCAGGTGTGCAAAGGAAAACCAATATGGTTAACCTCCTCCTTTGTTAGCCATGATGAATCTTCAACAGGTCATCCTTTCCATTTGACCAAACACTCTTCATATATCCTGTTCCTTGTGCTTCTGCCAACACGACTGTCCAGTATGTCTTCAATCTCCTTGATATTTGAATTGGTTGCTGGAATAGTCCACTGTACTACTGCAACCTCATCTTCAACACCTCCTTCATGATACTCTGTCAAATCTGAAATGTTAAACACTGGTGAAATATTCAGCTCAGTAGGCAATACTACCTCATATGCATTTCTTGAATCATGCTTCTTCAGTATCTTACATGGCCCAAACTTCTTCATTTTCAACTTGTTACATGTACCAACCAGAAATCGCTCCTTCCGCAAATGAACCATGACTTCATATCCAACCTGAAATTTCTTATGCCTCCTTTTCTCATCTACCTTAGCCTTATACTACACATTCATCTTGGTAATATGCTTCCTCACCTCCTCATGGATGTTCTTCAAGTGTTCTGCAAAATCCTCAGCTTCAGCACTACTTCTTTCTCATTTATCTATCTTTCTCAATTCAGATGCATTTCTTGGACTACTTCCATATACAATCTAGAATGGTGATTTACTAGTGCTCCTATTGATAGAATTATTGTATGCAAATGTTTCCTGTGGTAAAATCAAATCCCATCCTGTTGGCTTCTCTCCAACCAAACATCTCAGTAGATTTCCCAAACTTCTATTCACCACCTCTATCTGTCCATTAGTCTGTGGATGATGTGATGAACTGAACTTCAAATCTTTCTTCAACTTATTCCACAATGTACGTCAAAAATATCCAACAAACTTAGTGTCTCTATCTGAAACTATGGTCTTTGGCAAACCATGTAGTCTCACCACTTCTCTGAAAAACAATTCTACTACATAAAAAACATCATTAGTCTTCTTGCAGGGAATGAAATGTGCCATCTTTGAAAATCTATCAACTACTACAAAAATTGAATCATGTCCCCGCCGTGTCCTCGGTAAACCAAGAACAAAGTCCATACTAATATCCTCCCAAGGCTTTTCTGGTACAGGTAACGACTGATACAACCTTGTATTCTGCTTCACTCCTTTCACCATCTGACATACTCTGCAACTCTATACAAACTTCTCCACATCTTGCTGTAATTATGGCCAATAATAATTCTCACCAACCAAAGCAAGGGTTTTATCATGACCAAAATGTCCAGTCAATCCTCCACTATGCTCCTCTTTGATGAGATTCTCCCTCATATAACTTCTTGGAATGTACAACTGACTCCCTCTGAATAGCATATCATCCTGGATGATGAAATCCAGCCATTTCATCCTATCTAGAGTAATAGGCTCTTTACAAGCTTTCAAAACTCCACCAAAATCAAGATCCTCTGGATACAAATTCTTGAGTTTGTTGAACCCAACCACTTCAATCTACATCTCTGTTAGCAATAGTTGCCTTCTCCTAAGAGCATCTGCAACCCTATTAGACTTTCCACTCCTGTGTTTCAAAACAAATGTATAACTCTGCAAAAACTCAACCCATTTCAAATGCCTCTGATTCAACTTCCCTTGACTATTCAAATATTGAAAAGCTTGATGATTAGTACACAAAAAAAACTCATTAGGATGCAAATAATGTCTCCACTTCTTTAATGCCTGAACTATAGCATAAAATTTCTGATCATAAAAAGAATACTTCCTCTTGGCATCATTTAACTTCTCACTGAAATACGCAACAGGTTTACCTTCTTGGCTCATAACAGCTCCTATTGCAATACCACTAGCATCACAATCTACTTGAAACACATTATTAAAATCTGGAAGTGCTAAAATAGGTTGTTCTATAACTTTTTATCTCAACAATTGAAAACTCTTTTCTGCCCCATTAGTCCACTTAAACTCTTTTCTATCCCCTCTCATTGTCTCAGTCAAGGGACCATAAATACTGCTAAAATTTTTGATAAAATTTCTGTAAAAACTAGCTAGACCATGAAAAGATCTTACCTCAGTAGCACTCCTTGGAGTAGGCCATTCAAAGATAGCCTATACCTTCTCTGGGTCTATTTTTAGACCTTCTGCTAAAACTACAAATCCCAAATACACTAACTCTTTCTTCACAAAACTGCACTTCTTCAAATTAATCAACAATTTCTCATCTCTCAACTTCTCAAATACCATATGAATATGCATCATATGTTCCTCCAATGTCTTGCTAAAAATTAAAATATCATCTAGGTAAATAATGAAAAACTTACAAAGAAATTCTTTCAGAACCTCATTCATGAGCCGCATGAAAGTCCTCGGTACATTGGTTAGCCCAAAAAGCATGACTAACCACTCCACTCATACAGTCCTTCCTTTGTCTTGAAGGTAGTCTTCCATTCATCTCCTTCTCTGATTTGAATCTGGTGATATCCACTCTTCAGATCTATCTTTGAAAAATATACAGCTCCACTCAAACAATCCATAATATCATCCATTTGTGGCAATGGAAACCTATACTTGATTGTGATCTTGTTTATTGCTCTAGAATCTATACACATCCTCCATTCTCCATTCTTCTTTGGTGCTAATACTGCTGGTACAGCACATGGACTCAGGCTCTCCCGAATCAATCCCTTCTATAACAACTCATGTACTTTTCTGTTCAACTCTTCACTTTCTGCTGGTGTCATTCTGTGTGCTGCCTTGTTTGGCAAACTAGCTCCTGGAATCAAATCCATCTGATGACTGATCTTCCTTGCGAGTGGTAATCCATTAGGTACATTATCAGATACAATATCCTAAAACTTGTTCAACAAATCTACAACCTCTACAGGTACATTCTCTACTTCTTCTTTACTAGCTTTTGGAACTAAAGCAAAACACACATGCTCATGCCTCATACCATCTAGGTGTTATTCTTTCATTACCACATACCTTTTCTTCGGTCTCCTTCAATGGCTTTAGCTTATGTCGCACTCCATCCTTTGTCAGGGAATAGGTATTTGCATGACCATCATGTACAGAACATCTGTCAATCTACCATGGTCTACCCAACAACATATGACATGCATCCATAGGGATGATATCGCATAGTACCTCATCTTGGTACCCGTTGATCTTGAACTTGACCAGGCACTGTTCACTGACCATGACCTTGTGGTCATCCTGCACCTAGGAAGTTTGATATGGATGTGGGTGTTTCTGTCTCTTGAGCTTCCACTATCGATAATCACATAACAGCATTTACCCTAACACTTGCATCTAGTGCAAAATAGGCTCCTCCTTTGTTCAGATTCATTCTCACCACTCAGCAAGACTCTTCTATTAATTAGCATTTCTTCTCTTTCAGCATCTTCAGAATTTGATGATCTAGCATCTTCATCTACATGTGCAACTCTAGCCTGGCCTTCATTTCTCCTGTCTATTCTGCCTTGGCACTGAGGATATTCAAATGCCCTATGACCTTCTTCTCCATAGTCAAAACATGTTCCATGGAAGCCTCCTCTTCCAGATCCTTGTCCTCTTCCTCTTCCTCTCTGATCCTATTATTCTGATCTTGGAAATGATTGGAATTGTTTCCTCTCTGATTATGGCTACTACTGGCCTTTTTTTTCTTTTTTGGATCTTCATTTCGGCCACCATATGACCGTCCACCAAATGTTCCACCATGACCTCTTCCATTTTGTCTGCTCTCAAACTTCTTGTTCAGCTTTTCCTCTAATTTTAGGGCAAACTGGTATGCCTCCTCAATACTGTTCATTCAAACCAGATTCAACTCCTCCTGAATGCTTGGCCTTAACCCATTAAGGTATCGAGCAACTTTCTCCTTTTCAGCTTCTGCATGGCCTATTTTGATGAGGAGTCGATAGAACTCCTGTGTATACTCCTGAATAGATCTTCTTGCTTGCTTCAAACTTTGCATTTTCTTTAGTAGGTCAAGCTCATAATCAATAGGAATGAACTGTCACTTCAATTTATCCACCATTTGATCCCATCTTGTGATTTTATCTTTCCCTCTTCTATTTCACTCCAATTGAATTTCTTGCCACCAGATCTTCGCATGACATTTCAGTCTGCCCTTCACAAATTTGACTCTATCAGGATCCTCAACATCTTCATACTCAAAATATTTCTCATATTCATTGATCCAATTGATCAATTCCTCTGGGTTAAGATTTTTAGAAAATGTGGGAACCTCAATCTTAGGTCTTTTCCCAATCTTGAAAATCACCCGAAAAAGTCTTTCTTCCTCCTAGTTCACAATTTCAGCTTCTCCTTCTTGATATTCTTCTTCGCCTTCATCCTTGCTTTCATCTCTGACATTAAGATTCATTCCTCTTCAAATATCTTCTTGCAATGCTCACACTTGTTTCTGCAGCTCTCTAAACTTAGGTGTCACAGCACCAGCTCTTCCACCATGTTCTCTTCGTGGAGGCATTTTCGCGATGTGCACTAAAACCCTAACCACAGTCCTGGTGTAAACTGCCTCACAGTCGGCGATCTGTTTACACACTCAAGAACTCTTTCTCTGATACCACTTGATTAATTGTGCTCCCCTTAATACCACAAACACATAATAGAAATAGAGAAACAACAACAATAATATGCAAGAACAAAAAATTAGCTTCTTATTATCTCCATAAATGTGGAATTACAAACGTTTATAATTACAATATGCAAAGCCACATGGGCATTCCCTTACAATATTCTATAGGACAAAGCCTCGAATCAATACCCAGATCTACTACCCAGAGCTGCCCTAGACAACACTATGGGCCTTCTTTATATAGGCAATTTCCACCGCCCGAGAAGGTTCTAGAAATTTAGCCCTTAGGGCCGACCAAACTTAGAATTATTTTATTTTACAATTTATTACATCAAAGTCAGCTCAAAATGAGTTTTGAAACCCAAACAGAAATTTTGAAGAAAAATTATTTTTTGCCATTTCAGGTGATCCAACTTTCAAAGACCATAAGTCATCGCCTGTTGACCTGATTGGCTATTATAACCCCATTCTCGAAATGCCACGAAGCACACTACAGGCTTGACCTGTGTAAAACACCCGTCACCCAAATTTTCAACCTCATCTAGGGCCTCTAAAGCCTTCAAAACTGAGTTCAAAGTTTCTGTACCCTACTGCCAATACCGAAAATCTTCAATATCTTCAAAACTAGACCTGATCTAGCCATGAAACTTTGTTGGCAGGCTGATATGACTGAGATGAACCTCCACATGTAAAATTAGAACATTCTGAGATCGTAAGACCAACTTACTAAAAATAGAAACTTTCCATAAATAGCGGCTTTGCACCAGATAGCCCTCATTGAATACAAAAATAGAAATATTTTTGGGTGATGCAAGATTGCTCTTACACCCAGCATGCTCCTGCATCAGACACCCAGGGTAATTTGAGAAGTGACCCTATCATGACTCAGGTGTGTAGAGGAAAACCAAGACGGTTAACCTCCTCCTTTGTTAGTCATGATGAATCTTCAACAGGTCATCCTTTCTATTTGACCAAATACTCTTCATATGTCTTATTCCTTGTGCTTCTGCCAACATGACTGTCCAGTATGTCTTCAATCTCCTTCATATCTAAACTGGTTGCTAGAATACTCCACTGTGCTACTGCAACCTAATCTTCAACACCTCCTTCATGATACTTCGTCAAATCTAAAATGTTAAACACTAGTGAAATATTCATTTCAGTAAGCGATTGTACCTCATATGCATTTCTTGAATCATGCTTCTTCAGTATCTTACATGGCCCAAAATTTTTCATTTTCAACTTGTTATATGTACCAACCGGAAATTGCTCCTTCCGCAAATGAACCATGACTTCATCTCTAACTTGAAATTCCTTATGCCTCCTTTTCTCATCTACCTTAGTCTTATACTACACATTCACCTTGGTAATATGCTTCCTCACCTCCTCATAGATGTTCTTCAAGTGTTCTACAAAATCCTCAGCTTTAGTACTACTTATTTCTCCTTTATCTATCTTTCTCAATTCAGATACATTTCTTCGACTACTTCCATATACAATCTGGAATGGTAATTTACTAGTGCTCCTATTGACAGAATTATTGTATGCAAATTCTGCCTATGGTAAAATCAAATCCCACCCTATTGGCTTATCTCCAACCAAACATCTCAGTAGATTTCCCAAACTTCTATTCACCACCTCTGTCTATCCATCAGTCTGTGGATGATGTGATGAACTGAACTTCAAATCTTTCTTCAATTTCTTCCACAATGTACGCCAAAAATATGCAACAAACTTAGTGTCTTTATCTGAAACTATGGTCTCTGGCAAACCATGTAGTCTCACCACTTCTCTGAAAAACAATTCTGCTACATGAACAGCATCATTAGTCTTCTTGCAGGGAATGAAATGTGCCATCTTTGAAGATCTATCAACTTCTACAAAAATTGATTTATGTCCTCGTTGTGTCCTTGGTAAACCAAGAACAAAGTCCATACTAATATCCTCCCAAGGCTTCTCTGGTACAGGTAATGACTGATACAACCCTGTATTCTACTTCACTCCTTTCGCCATCTGACATACTTTGCAACTCTGTATAAACTTCTTCACATCTTGCTGCAATTGTGGCCAATAATAATTCTCACCAACCAAAGCAAGGGTTTTATCATGACTAAAATGTCCAGCCAATCCTCCACTATGCTTCTCTTTGATGAGATTCTCCCTCATAGAACTTTTTGGAATGCACAACTGACTCCCTCTGAATAGCATATCATCATGGATGATGAAATCCAACTATTTCATCCTATCTAGAGTAACAGGCTCTTTACAAGCTTTTCAAACTCCACCAAAATCAGGATCCTCTGGATACAAATTCTTGAGTTCCTTGAACCCAACCACTTCAATCTGCATCTTTGTCAGCTATAGTTGCCTTCTGCTAAGAGCATCTACAACCCTATTAGACTTTCCACTCTTGTGTTTCAAAACAAATGTATAACTTTGCAAAAACTCAACCCATTTCAAATGCCTCTAATTCAACTTTCCTTGACTATTCAAATATTGCAAAGCTTGATGATCAGTATACAAATCAAACTCCTTATGAAGTAGATAATGTTTCCACTTCTTTAATACCTGAACTATAGCATAAAATTTTTAATCATAAACAGAATACTTCCTCTTGGCATCATTTAACTTCTCACTAAAATACGCAACAGGTTTACCTTCTTGGCTCATAACAGCTCCTATTGCAGTACCACTAGCATCACAATCTACTTGAAACACCTTATTAAAATCTGGAAATGCTCAAATAGGTTGTTCTGTAACTTTTTGTCTCAACAATTGAAAACTCTTTTCTGCCCCATTAGTCTATTTAAACTCTTTTCTATCCTCTCTCATTGTCTCAGTCAAGGGACTACAAATACTGCTAAAATTTTTGATAAAATTTTTGTAAAAACTAGCTAGACCATGAAAAATTCTTACCTCAGTAGCACTCCTTGGAGTAGGCCATTCAAGGATAGCCTGTATCTTCTCCTGGTCCATTTTTAGACCTTATGCTGAAACTACAAATCCCAAATACACTAACTCTTTCTTCACAAAACTGCACTTCTTCAAATTAATCAACAATTTCTCATCTCTCAACTTCTCAAACACCATACGAATATGCATCATATGTTCCTCCAGCGTCTTGCTAAAAATTAAAATATCATCTAGGTAAACAATGACAAACTTACCTAAAAATTCTTTTAGAACCTCGTTCATGAGCCGCATGAAAGTGCTCGGTGCATTGGTTAGCCCAAAAGACATGACTAACCACTCATACAGTCCTTCCTTTGTCTTGAAAGTAGTCTTCCATTCATCTCCTTTTTTTATCCGAATCTGGTTATATCCACTCTTCAGATCTATCTTTGAGAAATACACAGCTCCACTCAAACAGTCCATAATATCATCCATTCGTGGCAATGGAAACCTATAGTTGATTGTGATCTTGTTTATTGCTCTAGAATCTATACACATTCTCCATTGTCCATTCTTCTTCGGTGCTAATACTACTGGTACAGCACATGGACTCAGGCTCTCCTGAATCAATCCCTTCTGTAACAACTCATGTACTTATCTATTCAACTTTTCACTTTCTACTGGTGTCATTCTGTGTGCTGCCTTGTTTGGCAAACTAGCTCTTGGAATCAAATCTATCTGATGACTGATCTTCCTTACAGGTGGTAATCCATTAGGTACATTATCAGATATAATATCCTGAAACTCATTCAACAAATCTACAACCTCTATAGGTATATTCTCTACTTCATCTTTACTAGCTTTTGGAATTAAAGCAAAACACACATGTTCATGCCTCATACCATCTAGGAATTTTCTTCCATCAAGAAATGTTATTCTTGCATTACCACATACCTTTTCTTCGGTCTCCTTCAATGGCTTTATCTTATGTTGCACTCCATCCTTTGTCAGGGAATAGGTATTCACACGACCATCATGTACAACACATCTGTCAAACTACCACGGTCTACCCAACAACATATGACATGCAGCCATAGGGATGATATCACATAGTACCTCATCTTGGTACCTGCCGATCTTGAACTTTACCAAGCACTGTTCACTGACCATGACCTTGTGGTCATCCTGCACCCAGGCAATCCGATATGGATGTGGGTGTTTCTATCTCTTGAGCTTCAACTTTGTCACCATCTCTTCTTATACAAATTTTCAGTGCTTCCACTATTGATAATCACATCACAACATTTACCCTCACACTTGCATCTAGTGCGAAATAGGCTCCTCCTTTATTCAAATTCATTCTCACCACTCAGCAAGACTCTTCTATTAATTAGCATTTCTCCTTTTTTAGCATCTTTAGAATTTGATGATCTAGCATCTTCATCTACATGTGCTACTCTAGTCTGGCCTTCATTTCTCCTGTCTATTCTACCTTGGTGCTGATGACATTCAAATGCCCTATGACCTTCTTCTCCACGGTGAAAACATGTTTTATGGAAGCCTCCTCTTCTAGATCCTTGTCCTCTTCCTCTTCCTCTTTGATCTCTATTATTCTTATCTTGGAAATGATTGGAATTGTTTCCTCTCTGATTCTAGCTGCTACTGGCCTCATCCTTCTTTTTCGGATCTTTATTTTGGCCACCATATGACTATCCACTAGATCTTCCACCATGACCTCTTCCATTTTGTCTGCTCTCAAACTTCTTGTTCAGCTTTTCCTCTACTTTTAGCGCAAACTAGTATGCCTCCTCAATACTGTTCATTCGAACCAGATTCAACTCCTCCTGAATGCTTGGCCTTAACCCATTAAGGTATCAGGCAATTTTCTCCTTATTAGCTTCTGTATGGCCTGTTCTGATGCGGAGTCGATAGCACTCCTCTGTATACTCCTGAACAGATCTTCTTGCTTGCTTCAAACTTTGCATTTTCTTTAGTAGGTCAAGCTCATAATCAACAAGAATGAACTATCACTTCAATTTATCCACCATCCGATCCCATCTTGTGATTTTATCTTTCTCTCTTCTATTTTGCTCTAATTGAATTTCTTGCCACTAGATCTTCGTATGACCTTTCAATTTGGCCTTCGCAAATTTGACCCTATTAGGATCCTCAACATCTTCATACTCAAAATATTTCTCACACTCATTGATCCAGTCAATCAATTCCTCTGGGTTAAGATTTTCAAAAAATGTACGAACCTCAATCTTAGGTCTTTTCCCAATCTTGGAAATCGCCTGAAAAAAATTTTCTTCCTCCTGGTTCACAATTTTAGCTTCTCCTTCTTGATATTCTTCTTCGGCTTCATCCTCGATTTCATCTCTGACATTAAGATTCATTGCTCTGTGAATCTCTTCTTGCAACGCTCGCACTTGTCTCTACAGCTCTCTAACCTCAGCTGTCACAGCACCAGCTCTTCCGCCACATTCTCTTCGTGGAGGCATTTTCGCGATGCGTACTGAAACCCTAACCACAGTCCTGGTGCAAATTGCCTCACAGTCGGTGATCTATTTACACACTCAAGAAATCCTACTCTGATACCACTTGATGAAGGGTGCTCCCCTTAATATCACAAACACATAACAGAAATAGAGAAACAACAATAATAATATGCAAGAATAGAAATTTGGCTTCTTATTATCTCCACAAATGTAGAATTACAAACTTTCAAAATTACAATATGCAAAGCCACATGGGCATTCCCTTACAATACTCTGTAGGAAAAAGCCTCGAATCAATACCTAGAACTGCCCTAGACAACACTACGGGCCTTCTTTATATAGGCAATTTCTACCGCCCGATAAGATTCTAGAAATTTAGCCCTTAGGGCCGACCAAACTTAGAATTATTTTATTTTACATTTTATTACATCAAAGTTAGCTCAAAATGAGTTTTGAAACCCAAACATAAATTTTGAAGAAAAATTATTTTCCACCATTTCAGGTGACCCAACTTCCAAAGACCATAACTCATCGCCCGTTGACCCGATTGGCTATTATAACCCCATTCTGGAAACGCCACGAAGCACTCTACAGGGTTGACCTCGTCTAAATGTTTGTCACCCAAATTTTCAACCTCATTCGGAGCCTCTAAAGCCTTCAAAATTGAGTTCAAAGTTTTTGTACCCTACTGCCAATACCGAAAATCTTTAATATCTTCAAAACTAGACTTGATCTAGCCATGAAACTTTGCTGGTAGGTTGATATGATTGAGATGAACCTCCACATGTAAAATTAGAACATTCCAAGATCGTAAGACCAACTTACTAAAAATAGAAAGTTTCCATAAATAACGGCTCTGCACCAGATAGCCCTTATTGAATACAAAAACATAAATATTTTTGGGTGTTGGAAGATTGCTCTTACACCTAGGATGCTCCTGCATCAGACACTTGGGGTAATTTGAGAAGTGACCCTATCATGACTCAGGTGTGGAGAAGAAAATAGAGATGGTTAACCTCCTCGTTTGTTAGCCATGATGAATCTTCAACAGGTCATCCTTTCCATTTGACCAAATACTCTTCATATGTCCTGTTCCTTGTGCTTCTGCCAACACGACTGTCTAGTATGTCTTCAATCTCCTTGATATCTGAACTGGTTGCTGGAATACTCCACTATGCTACTGCAACATCATCTTCAACACCTCCTTCATGATACTGTGTCAAATCTGAAATGTTAAACACTGGTGAAATATTCAGCTCAGTAGGCAATTCTACCTCATATGCATTTCCTGAATCATGCTTCTTCAGTATCTTACATGGCCCAAACTTCTTCATTTTCAACTTTTTATATGTACCAACCAAAAATCGCTCCTTCTGCAAATGAACCATGACTTCATCTCCAACCTGAAATTTCTTATGCCTCCTTTTCTCATCTACCTTAGCCTTATACTGCACATTCATCTTCATAATATGCTTCCTCACCTCCTCATGGATGTTCTTCAAGTGTTCTACAAAATCCTCAGCTTCAGCACTACTTATTTCTCATTTATCTATCTTTCTCAATTCAGATGCATTTCTTGGACTACTTCCATATACAATCTGGAATGGTGATTTATCAGTGCTCCTATTGACATAATTATTGTATGCAAATGTTTCCTGTGGTAAAATCAAATCCCATCCTGTTGGCTTATCTCCAACCAAACATCTTAGTAGATTTCCCAAACTTCTATTCACCACCTCTATCTGTCCATCAATTTGTGGATGATGTGATGAACTGAACTTCAAATCTGTCTTCAACTTCTTCCACAATGTACACTAGAAATATCCAACAAACGTAGTGTCTCTATCTAAAACTATGGTCTTTGGCAAACCATGTAGTCTCACCACTTCTCTGAAAAACAATTCTACTACATGAATATCATCATTAGTCTTCTTGTAGAGAATGAAATGTGTCATCTTCAAAAATCTGTCAACTACTACAAAAATTGAATCATGTCCCCGCTGTGTCTTCGGTAAATCAAGAACAAAGTCCATACTAATATCCTCCCAAGGCTTCTCTGGTACAGGTAATGGCTCATACAACTCTGTATTCTGCTTCACTCCTTTCACCATCTGACATACTCTGCAACTCTATACAAACTTCTTCACATCTTGCTGCAATTGTGGCCAATAATAATTCTCACCAACCAAAGCAAGGGTTTTATCACGACCAAAATGTCCAGCCAATCCTCAACTATGCTTCTCTTTGATGAGATTCTCCCTCATAGAACTTCTTGGAATGCACAACTGACTCCCTCTGAATAGCATATCATCCTGGATGATGAAATCTAGCTATTTCGTCCTATCTAGAGTAACAAGTTTTTTACAAGCTTTCCCAACTCCACCAAAATTAGGATCCTCTGGATACAAATTCTTGAGTTCCTTGAACCTAACCACTTCAATCTACATCTCTGTCAACAATAGTTGCCTTCTACTAAGAGCATCCACAACCCTATTAGACTTTTCACTCCTATATTTCAAAACAAATGTATAACTCTGCAAAAATTCAACCCATTTCAAATGTCTCTGATTCAACTTTTCTTGACTATTCAAATATTGCAAAGCTTGATGATTAGTATACAAAATAAACTCTTTAGGAAGCAGATATTGTCTCCACTTCTTTAATCCCTGAAGTATAGCATAAAATTCCTGATCATAAACAGAATACTTCCTCTTGGCATCATTTAACTTCTCACTGAAATACGCAATAGGTTTACCTTCTTGGCTCATAACAGCTCCTATTGCAGTACCACTAGCATCACAATCTACTTGAAATACCTTATTAAATTCTGGAAATGCTCAAACAGGTTATTCTGTAACTTTTTGTCTCAACAATTGATAACTCTTTTCTGCCCCATTAGTCCACTTAAACTCTTTTCTATCCCCTCTCATTATCTCAGTCAAGGGATCACAAATACTGCTAAAATTTTTGATAAATTTTTTGTAAAAACTAGCTAGACCATGAAAAGATCTTACCTTAGTAGCACTCCTTAGAGTAGGCCATTCAAGGATAGCCTGTACCTTCTCTAGGTCCATTTCTAGACCTTCTGCTGAAACTACAAATCCCAAATACACTAACTCTTTTTTCACAAAACTGCACTTTTTCAAATTAATCAACAATTTTTCATCTCTCAACTTCTCAAACACCATACGAATATGCATCATATGTTCCTCCAATGTCTTGCTAAAAATCAAAATATCATCTAGGTTAACAATGACAAACTTACCCAGAAATTCTTTCAGAACCTCATTCATGAGCCGCATGATAGTGTTCGGTGCATTGGTTAGCCCAAAAGGCATGACTAACCACTCATACAGTCTTTTTTTCTTGAAGGCAGTCTTCCATTTATTTCTTTCTCTGATCTGAATCTAGTGATGTCCACTCTTTAGATCTATTTTTGAGAAATACACAGCTCCACTCAAACAGTCCATAATATCATCCATTTGTGACAATAGAAACCTATACTTGATTGTGATCTTGTTTATTGCTCTGGAATCTGTACACATCCTCCATTCTTCATTCATCTTTGGTGCTAATACTACTGGTACAACACATGGACTCAGGCTCTCCTGAATCAATCCCTTTTGTAACAACTCATGTACTTGTCTGTTCAACTCTTCACTTTCTGCTGGTGTCATTCTGTGTGCTGCCTTGTTTGGCAAACTGGCTCCTAGAATCAAATCCATCTGATGACTGATCTTCTTTATAGGTGGTAATCCATCAGGTACATTATCAGATACAATATGTTAAAACTCATTCAACAAATCTACAACCTCTACAGGTACATTCTCTACTTCTTCTTTACTAGCTTTTGGAATTAAAGCTAAACACACATGCTCATGCCTCATACCATCTAAAAATTTTCTTCCATCAAGAAATGTTATTCTTGCATTACCACATACCTTTTATTTGGTCTCCTTCAATGGCTTTAGCTTATGTCACACTCCATCCTTTGTCAGGGAATAAGTATTCGCACGACCATCATGTAGAGCACATCTGTCAAACTACCACGGTCTACCCAACAACATATGACATGCATCCATAGCGATGATATCACATAGTACCTCATCTTGGTACCCGCCGATCTTGAACTTTACCAGGCACGGTTCACTGACCATGACCTTGTGATCATTCTGCACCTAGGCAATCCGATATGGATGTGGGTGTTTCTATCTCTTGAGCTTCAACTTTGTCACCATCTCTTCTGACACCAAATTGTCAATGCTTCTACTATCAATAATCACATCATAGCATTTACCCTCACACTTGCATCTAGTGTGAAACAGGCTCCTCCTTTGTTCAGATTCATTCTCACCACTCAGCAAAACTCTTCTATTAATTAGCGTTTCTCCTCTTTCAGCATCTTCAAAATTTGATGATCTAGCATCTTCATCTATATGTGCAACTTTGGCCTGGCCTTCATTTCTCCTGTCTATTCTACCTTGGCACTGAGGACATTCAAATGCCCTATGACCTTCTTCTCCACAGTGAAAACATGTTCCATGAAGCCTCCTCTTCCAGATCCTTGTCCTCTTCCTCTTCCTCTCTAATCTCTATTATTCTAATCTTGGAAATAATTGGAATTGTTTCCTCTCTGATTCTAGCTGCTACTAGCCTCATCCTTCTTTTTCAGATCTTCATTTCGGCCACCATATGACCGTCCACTAGATGTTCCACCACGACCTCTTCCATTTTGTCTGCTCTCAAACTTCTTGTTCAGCTTTTCCTCTACTTTTAGGGCAAACTGGTATGCCTTCTCAATACTGTTCATTCGAACCAGATTCAACTCCTCCTGAATGCTTGGCCTTAACCCATTAAGGTATTGGGAAACTTTCTCCTTATCAGCTTCTACATGGCCTATTCTGATGAGGAGTCGATAGAACTCCTCTATATACTCCTGAACAGATCTTCCTGCTTGCTTCAAACTTTGCATTTTCTTTAGTAGGTCAAGCTCATAATCAATAGGAATGAACTGTCACTTTAATTTATCCACCATCTGATCTCATCTTGTGATTTTATCTTTCCCTCTTCTATTTCACTCCAATTAAATTTCTTGCCACCAGATCTTCGCATGACCTTTCAGTCTGGCCTTCGCAAATTTGACCCTATCAGGATCCTCAACATCTTTATACACAAAATATTCCTCACATTCATTGATCCAGTCGATCAATTCCTTTGGGTTAAGATTTCCAGAAAATGTAGGAACCTCAATCTTAGGTCTTTTCCCAATCTTGAAAATCGCCCAAAAAAGTCTTTCTTCCTCCTAGTTCACAATTTCAGCTTCTCCTTCTTGATATTCTTCTTCGGCTTCATCCTTGCTTTCATCTCTAACATTAAGATTTATTCCTCTACAAATCTCTTCTTGCAATGCTCGCACTTGTGCCACTTGATGAAGGGTGCTCCCCTTAATACCATAAACACTTAACAGAAATAGAGAAACAATAACAATAATAGGCAAGAACAGAAAATTGGCTTCTTATTATCTCCATAAATGTGGAATTACAAACTTTCAGAATTATAATATGCAAAGCCACATGGGCATTCCCTTACAATATTCTGTAGGATAAAGCCTCGAATCAATACACAGATCTACTACCCAGAACTGCCCTAGACAACACTACGGGCCTTCTTTATATAGGCAATTTCCACCACTCGAGAAGGTTCTAAAAATTTAGCCCTTAGGGCCGACCAAACTTAGAATTATTTTATTTTACAATTTATTACATCAAAGTTAGCTCAAAATGAGTTTTGAAACCCAAACAAAAATTTTGGAGAAAAATTATTTTCTGCCATTTCAGGTGACCCAACTTCTGAAGACGATAAGTCATCGCTTGTTGACCTGATTGGCTATTATAACCCCATTTTGGAAATACCACGAAGCACTCTACAGGCTTGATCCTCACAAAGTAGCCGTCACCCAAATTTTCAACCTCATCCGGAGCCTCTAAAGACTTAAAAAATGAGTTCAAAGTTTCTGTATCCTGCTGCCAATACCGAAAATCTTCAATATCTTCAAAACTAGACTTGATCTAGCCATGAAAATTTGTTGGTAGGCTGATATGACTGAGATGAACCTCCACATGTAAAATTAGAACATTCTGAGATCATAAGACCAACTTACGAAAAATAGCAAGTTTCCATAAATAGCGGCTCTGCACTAAATAGCCCTTATTGAATACAAAAATAGAAGTATTTTTCGGTGATGCAAGATTGCTCTTACACCCAAGATGCTCCTTCATCAGACACCCAAGGTAATTTGAGAAGTGACCCTATCACGACTCAGGTGTGCAAAGGAAAACCAAGATGGTTAACCTCCTCCTTGGTTAGCCATGATGAATCTTCAACAGGTCATCCTTTCCATTTGACCAAATACTCTTCATATGTCATGTTCCTTTTGCTTCTTCCAACATGACTGTCCAGTATGTTTTCAATCTCCTTGATATCTGAAATGGTTGCTGGAATACTCCACTGTGCTACTACAACCTCATCTTCAACACCTCCTTCATGATACTCTGTCAAATCTGAAATGTTAAACATTGGTGAAATATTCAGCTCAGTAGGCAATTCTACCTCATATGCATTTCCTAAATCATGCTTCTTCAGTATCTCACATGGCATAAACTTCTTCATTTTTAACTTATGAAATGTACCAATCAAAAATCACTTCTTCCGCAAATGAACCATGACTTCATCTCCAACCTAAAATTCCTTATGCCTCCTTTTCTTATCTGCCTTAGCCTTATATTGCACATTCATCTTGGTAATATGCTTCCTCACCTCCTCATGGATGTTCTTCAAGTGTTCTGTGAAATCCTCAGCTTCAGCACTACTTATTTCTCCTTTATCTATCTTTCTCAATTCAGATGCATTTCTTGGACTACTTCCATATACAATCTGGAATGGTGATTTATCAGTGCTCTTATTGACAGAATTATTGTATGCAAATTCTGCCTATGGTAAAATCAAATCTCATCCTATTGGCTTATCTCCAACCAGACATCTCAGCAGATTTTCTAAACTTCTATTCACCACTTCTGACTATCCATCAGTCTGTGGATGATCTGATGAACTGAACTTCAAATCTATTTTCAACTTTTTCCACAATGTACGCTAGAAATATCTGTAGACTAGGATTTGAGAGTGCACCTAAACCTGTTTTGAAGGCCAAAGACAAACAAATGTCATAGCATATTATCAAATCAAATTTAATGGTTAGCAAACTAAAATCAAAGCCACCTCAGTTTAAGCTTAAAACGGATGCGCCCATGCACCGTTTGATATGCTTAGATATAGAGGGATGTGGGTGTGCAAACTCAAGCACTTGGAGCATGCAAAATAGGATGATTTGAGGTTGATGAAGACCCAAAATGACACAAAATAGGTATGAGGAACCTATTTTGCCTCAAAGGCCTCAAAAACACACAAATATGCAAAGCTAAATGAAAGAACTAAGATTAAAATAAGAAATGAATCTATGTTAATCCATTAAGCTAATTTAGATGTGATTTAAGCTTGAAAATGATCTAAAATGATGAGTTTATGCTTATGCTAGAATGAAAATGGCATTATAACTTTGCTATTGAGTTTGAGAGTTGAAGGATGATTTGCCTTAGGAAGTGAGGGTATTTATAGGATTTCTAAGGCTTGGGGTAGGAGGAATGAATGGCCAGGATTGAAATCCTTAAGAGAGGCCAAGATTCACTCAAAGGGAAGCACATAGATTGTGCTAGTTCTCAGCCAATCAGGAGGTGACACATGTCACAAGGTGAGTGGATGAAGGGAAGGGCAAAGAGGAGTCAACAAAGGGGGCTCCAAGCTCATAACTCTCCAATAAATGCTTGTAAGAGCAATGAATGGGCTTTAAGAGGCTTTGAAGACTTTGGGGAAGCAATAAATGCTTTGTGGTTGAGATATTTGGAAGGAAAGACTTTGCTTTGGTTCAGGAAAGTCTTAAGCTTGGTTAGGATTGCACAAAGGTTTAAGGGTAGGATTAGGATTAGATTAGAACAAAGAAAAGTATTAGGATGGGTGAAGAGGGTGGATTTGAGAAGATTCTAGAAGAGTCTAGATTTTTCTTTAGTTTCATGGAATAAAAGGTTATTCATTCCAAAAGCCTAAGTTTTAGGAATATTTATTAAAGTATTTTCAATAAATATGAAAATTAAATATTTAACCTTAATTAAATATTTAACCTTGGGATTAGGGTTAGGAAAGATGGGATTAGCCTTTTAATCGAAATTAAGAAGGGATTAGAAGATTTTGGAAGAGGTTAGTGGTCTAGAGGAAATTGGCCAAGTTTGGGATAAAAAATAAATTAATTTATTTTTGAAGGTTTTTGGGTCAATTTATTAATTAAATAATTAATAAATTAGGGATAATGTCCAAATGACATTTTTAGGCTAGATTCCTTAATTAAAGATTTTTAATTAAGAGAGAGGGATTTAATGCCATAAAAATAAATTAATTAATTAAATAATTAATTAATTAATAAATGATGATGTCATCAAGGATTTTCAGAAAACAAAAAATAATTTATTTTTTGAAGGATTTTTTCGGTGTCTACATTTTGCCCCTCTTTGATGCGATGCCGCAAGTGGCATGGCGTCAAAGACAAGAAAACAAGATGCCGAGGCTAGAATCAGAAGAAGAGGGTATGACGCCCGGGTGGACTAGAAGAAAGAGGAAACATGCCCCGGTGAGACAAAATCATGGAAGATGCACCCAGTGGGACAAGGAGAAAGAGGGATTACGTCCTGGGACAGAGTGTGCCTGGCGGGACGAGGAAGGAAGGGCCTAGGAAGAAAGGGGAGATAAATAACCTCACTTCTAAGAACAAATATGGATGATATGCAAGATGAGATGGAAATGCAAGATGCAAGATGCAGCTATATGTAAAGATGCAAGATTAATCTATATGATAAATGCAAGGGACCAGATAGCTCCAAGTGCAAACGGGAGTGCACAACCTAGATTTAATATAGCTATGTTAGAGAGCTGCCAAGGATACTGGGATCACGAGGCCTTGTCACCAGCGTTGCAGAGGACTGACGAGGACTGACGCTAAACAAACACACAAGGTTGCCCCAACATCACACATGATGCTGAAGGAACCACAAACACACAACTGACTCACAGGCAGAAGCGAAAGATCAAAAGACCTTGCCCCAGATTATCCGCACACGCAGCACACCGTGATATAATGAATCGTGGTGACCCTGGTGGGATAATGAGAAGCCAAAAAGATTAACAAGACCCAAAGGACAAAAATCCAAGATCAAAATGATAACTCCAAAAAGACATCCTTTGCCAAGGAGAGAGATTAGGTTTGATTGATGGTGGGAAGATTGGTCGGACAGGAGGAACGATATATCCTCAAGGACCAGGATGGAAGATTAGGTCAGACAAGAGGAACGATATATCCTCAAGGACCCATGGGTTGGTGAGAGAATAAGTGTAGTTGTTCGCTGGCAAAAGTTGAAGTTCAAGGAATAATCAGGATGAGCAAGGATAAGTCGACAATTGATGTTGCTGAAGCACAAGGCCCGAGTGGGACTAAAAGTTTTCTGAGGCTAGGGATGGGACAAGATATTTGATCAAATGCTACTGTAGGACAGACAAAGGTTATGTACAACAAGGAGGAACGATATGCACAAGGGATATGTACAGAAGCTCAGGATTGGGGATAGGAAGATCACACTCAGCGGGACTCTCACTAGGATGGAGACAAGAAGGATAAATACAGGGAGGAAAGCGCTGTACAGGAAAGGGAAAGGGATATGGTACAAGATATGGTACAAAGCTTTGGAATAGGATATGGATTGCAGATGGGTTGGAGGATGATGGAAGCTGAATGCTTGGAAGATAGGGGAGATGGAACTGCTGGGAGATCTGTTATGGATGGAGGAAGAGGACGGTAGCTAAAAGGACAACTGAATAGATAAATAGCTCAGTTTGCTATATTGGCACCTGTTTGCCAGGTTTTCACCAACATACTTGTCCAAGGCGCTTGAATTGCCAAGTTTTCACCGTTGGACGATTATTTTCTCTTTCTCTTTTCTTTTTTTGCTTTTTTTTTTTTTTTTTTTTTCTTTTTTGAATGTTTTTGGATTTTCTGATATATGCAGGATCAGGTTCAGGCATAGAACCTCTTCAGATGGATGATGTTGATAGGATCATTCAAGGGCTCACCTTCTGGTGTTGATAGTTGATAGGCTCCGGAGCCAAAGGATGCGGTGACAACATAGGGGCCCAACCAAGTAGGCTCAAACTTGCCTTTCTTTTCTCTATTTGCTAGGACCTTCTGATTTTCTTTAAGGACCATGTCACCGACCTGGAATTGTCTAGGATGGACCTTTTTGTTATAACTCCTTTTGAGTCAATTCTGGTATGCAACCAGGTGATCATAGGCTTGCTGCCTCTTTTCATCTAGCAGATCTAGCTGTGTGAGCTGGGCCACACGATAGTCTTCATCAGTTGTATAGTTCTTCATGGAGACGCGCAAGGATGGGAGCTCAACCTCGATCGGCAGAACGGCTTCAGCACCATATACAAGGGAGTATGGGGTGGTGCCTGTGGGAGTGCGATAAGAAGTACGATAGGCCCAAAGGGAAGGATTAATTTGGAGGTGCCAGTCATGACCAGAATCATTGACAACCTTCTTGAGGATTTTCAAGATAGTTTTGTTGGTTGCCTCCGCTTGGCCATTTCCTTGAGGGAAATATGGACTGGAGAAACAGTGATGGATGTGGAGTCTGGCACATAGATCATCCACATGCTGGTTTTCAAAAGGTGTGCCATGGTCTGTGAAAATGGTAGATGGTATGCCGAAGCGGCAAATGATATGGTAGAGGATGAACTTGGATATTTGGATGCCAGTAGTAAGGGTGAGCGGAATCGCTTCAACCCATTTGGTAAAGTACTCTGTGGCTGTTATGATATACTTGTGTCCATCTGAAGAGAGGGGGGTGATCAAGCCAACGAGGTCGAGGCCCCAACATGAAAAAGGCCACAGTGGTGCAATAGGCTGTAGATCCTGTGCTGGTGCATGTATCAAATTGGCATGTTGTTGACATGGGAGACATTTCTTGACAAATTCACACGCATCATGTTCCATTGTTGGCCAATAATACCCAACTCTAAGCAGCTGCTTTTCTAGAACCATGCCACTCGTGTGGGCACCGCAAATTCCAGCATGAACTTCTTGTAAGGCCAGGACGGCCTCATTTGAATCTAAACATCTAGATAGGACATTGTGATACCCGCGACGATATAGGGTGTTGGCTACAAGAGTGTAGCGGGAAGCTCTGCGAATGAGGTTTTGGCATTGGTTATTGGTGAGATGGGGAGATATGATACCATTTTTTAGATATGCATGGATGTCGTGGTACCATGGGGATTGAGGACCAACCAAGACACACACCATGTCTGCATCTGCGTTCTCATAAGCTGGTGAATGTAGCTGCTCGACTAGAAATTCATACTGTGATGCGTCTCGTGGTATTTCCAATAAGGATCCGATGGTTTCCATTGCATCTGCTACTTTGTTCTGAAGCCTTGGGATCTGATTGAATTGTAGATGTAGAAAATGCTCTTTCAGTTTATCCACCAGTTGCTTGTAGGGTAGCAATTTGTCATCCTTTATCTGATACTCATCAAGGACTTGCTTGATAATGAGCTGTGAATCTCCAAAGACTTGTAGTTCTGTGATGTTCCATTGGATAGCTGTTCTGAGACCTAAGATGAGTGCCTCATATTCTGCAATGTTGTTGGTACAGGGGAATCCCAACTTGAATGATTTTGGAATATAGTCACCTTGAGGTGTGACGAATAGGATTCCTACCCCAGAGCTATGGGATGTGTTGGAACCATCAAAGTATAGTTTCCACATGGGCTGCTCTTCAATCATGCATAAATGTTCATAGGGGAATTCCATGATTAGTGGATAGGCATCCACCAGTGGTGCTTCTGCTAGTTGATCGGCAATGACTTGCCCTTTGATTGCTTTGCGATCTACATACTAAATGTCAAATTCACTGAGTAACATGACCCATTTTGCCATACAGCCTGTGAGGGTTGTCTTTGATAACAGATACTTAAGAGGGTCCACCTTTGATATGAGCTTGATTGTGTGGCTAAGCATGTAATGTCTAAGTTTTTGAGTGGCAAAGACCACTGCTAGGCATGCTTTCTCCATGGGTGAATAGTTAAGCTCGTAGCCCACAAGAGTGCGACTGATGTAGTAGATAGCTCATTCTCTATTTTCATCATCATGCTGTGCTAGGAGTGCCCCTAGTGCTGTAGCTGTTGTTGAGATGTAAAGGATGAGTGGGCATCCTGGAACTGGTGGTACTAGGATTGGAGCGTTAGCTAGATACTCCTTGAGCTTATCAAAGCTTCTTTGACATATGGGATCCCACTTGAAGTTGGTGTCTTTGCATAAGAGATGTGAGAAGGGTTGGCACTTGTCCGCTAGTTGCGAGATGAACCGCCGTACTAATTGAAGCTTGCCCTGTAGGCTTCTGAGCTGTTTGAGATTTCTTAGTGGATGCATCTCTGTTATTGCTTTTACCTTTTTAGGATCGATCTCTATGCCTCGTCTAGAGACGATGAATCCTAGAAGCTTGCCAGATGTTACGCCAAAGACACATTTCTTAGGATTTAACTTTAAGCCATAATGATTCAGACGATCAAATACACGCTCTAGGATGTTGAGGTGCTCATCTCTTGTTTTGGATTTTGCAAGGATATCATCCACATAGTCTTCAAGGATCTTGTGGATCATGTCATGGAAGATCGCTATCATTGCTCGCTGATATGTTGCTCCTGCATTCTTTAGCCCAAATGGCATCATGTTGTAGCAGAAGGTACCCCATGGGGTTGTGAATGTTGTTTTATGTTGATCTGCTTCTGCTATATGAATTTGGTTGTAGCCTAAAAATCCATCCATGAGTGATAGCATCTCATGACCCGCTGTGAGGTCTACAAGCATGTCTATGTTTGGCAATGGGAAGTCATCCTTAGGGCATGCCTTGTTCAAGTCCCTGAAATCAGTACAGATTCTAATGTCACCAGAAGGCTTTGTGACTGGCACCATGTTAGAGATCCACTCTGAATAATCTATTGCTCTGATGATCTTAGCTTGGAGGAGCTTCTCAAGCTCTGCTTTAACGAGCAATGCTACCTTTGGATGCATTTTCCTTAGCTTCTGCTTCACTGGCTTGACGTTTGGATCTACTGATAGATGATGAACAACAAGGTTTGGATCAAGCCCAGGCATGTGGGCGTATGACCATGCAAAGTTGATAACTGATTCTTTGAGCAAGGCGCTGAGAGCCATTTCTTCTCCTTCTGTTAGGTTGACTGCAATGTAGGTGATCCTTGGACATTCTTCTGTTCCCAAGTTGATTGGCTTGGTTTCCTCTATGATGATCGGCGACTGCTCTGGTCTATAATCTTGGATAGGGGGAAGAGGCAAGGCTTCATCTTCTAGCACCTGAATTGCCAGGTTTTCACTAGAAGATACGCCCTTTGTTTTTACTATTTTTGAATCAGAATGTGCCCCAGAAGGGTTTTCACATAAAGACTCATGATGTTCTTTTGCTATTTCATTTTTGCGACTAAAGCTTGCCTCTTCCCCAAAATATCCTTCTGGGTGAAGCTGATAGACAGAGGTTGATGTTGGATCCTGGTTGCTTGCTGGACCTGATGCCCCCATGAATTCTAGGAGTGCTTGTGCACTTTGGAACTCATCGATGTGTGCGATGCTTGGTTGGTCCCAATCTATGAGGTCGGAGTTTGTGAGGGGAAGATCTATGAGGTTAATGGAGAGTTTTTGGAGAATAGAAGTCCCCAGGAGGGTGTCGTCGGCAAAGATATCATCGTAGGATCGGATGTCTTTCTCTTCAGGGATGTCTTCGATTTCCACAAGGTCATCCTGGCTATTCGAAAAGTTCACGTTGGTCATGTTAGTGCCCGTAGTTGTGGTATTGGGCTCTTGTTCAAGCAGGCGAGGGGTATTAAAGCCAAGTCCTTGCTGTTCTGGATTTTGGGATGGTATGATAGGAAACAAATTTCCGTCCTCTTGTGGTCCTAGACCACCACCTTGATAGTTATAGTGTTCTGTGACATTTTTGTAGGGAATTGGGTATTTCTCTTTGAAGTACTCAAGAAGTTGGGTGTCACGTGATGGGGGATCTTTGTATAACCATTTGTTAATATCTGGATCCATTTCTTTGCTGTTGATGGTACCATGAGACTCAAAAGTCATGTTTCCGATTTGCTTGAGCTTATAATGTTCTTCAACAGGCTTTTTTTGACAACTTGGGCGCCCTTGAGTATGTGGATCACGTGGAAGAGCTCCTACAGCAAATGCATCACTGAGGCTGTATTCGCCACAACCCTGGTTGTTGATCTTGATGGATGATAAGGTGGAAGAGAGGATGGTATCTGGATCACGATCGGATCAGGATGAGCTAGCAATAGAAGTACCAATATCGGTTCCAGGACAATGAGTAGAATGAGGGAAAGATGCTTCCATCGCAAGGCAGTATGCGAAGGGGTTAGGGTCAGCGTGGATGGTAACCTCAGTGCCTTGATGTGGAAACTTGATGCACTGATGGTAAGTAGATGGTACGGCCTTAATGGAATGGATCCATGGACGACCGAGGAGGATATTGAACGGTAGGTCAAGATCAACAACGTGGCAGAGAGTATCTTGCGTTGCTGGGCCTAGCTGGATAGGCAAAGTCATAGTACCTTCAGAGGTATGCTCCAAGTTATCATATGCTTTGATAGTGATTTGCTCATGTTGTATGTCGGCCTCCGTGAACCCGATCTTCTTGATGAATTTTAATGTGCACAAGTTGAGGGCTGAGCCATTATCCACTAGAACTCGTTTGATGGCAAAATCTCTGACCATGATAGCAATGCGGAGAGGGAGAGTATGGTCAGTAGCGACATTTGGTATATCAGATTCTTTGAAGGACAAGGCACATGCTGCTGATAGGTGTCCCACAAGAGTTTCAAACTGAGTTGTGTTAATGTCCGTGGGGACATGGCCTTCTTTTAGAGCTTTGTCCAGGATCTCCTGATGGATAGGTGATGTGCGGAGCAAATCCAAGATAGATATTTGGGCTGGCATGTTCCCAAGATGCTCTATGATATTGTATTGTGCTCTTGGTGCATTATGTTGTGTTGCGCGTGCATTTGATGCTGGCCTAGTGTTAGACTGTGCTGTGGATGCAGTAGATGTTGGTCTTGGAGGAGCAGCTGATCTCGGAGGAGCACCAGCAACAGTTATCCTACCACTGCGGGTAGTTGCAGCACATTGTCGATCCGGCCCTCTGACGTGGATGGTATTGATGGTGGGCTCATCTTGGATGGGCTCAACTTGAGTTATGCATCCGACATACTTGTCATAGTTGATGTAGGCCGCTGTGTGATCTTCTTGCTTGCCTTTGCCACGATTTTGAGGCTGATTGGCATTGGCTTGATTCTTCCCGGTATCATGTTGAGGGAACACATTTTGATATATTTGCAAACCGGCGTTGGGTGAAGCTTGAGCTGGTGCATCGACCTGGATTTCCTTACGATCAATGAGATCCTGGATGTAGTTCTTAAGCCGCATGCACTTCAATGTTGTGTGCCCCTTCACACGATGGTAATCACAGTATTCATGTTCTTTATACCAATCAGACTTTGGTGTGTTGTCATCCTTCTGTGGGATGGGTGGATATGTGATCATATTTGCCTTGGCTAGCCGATAAAAGATCTGATCCAGAGGCTCACCCAAAGGTGTGAAGGTCCTCTTTGGATTGTTCTCATTGTTGGGTTTGTTCTAACTTGGGGCAACGTTAACTGCATTAACAGGATTGCCTTGACGTGCTGGCTGTTGCTGTTGGTATTGCTGCTGATACTGTTGCACAAGTGGTTGATGAACTTGAGGAGGCTGCTGATAAATAGGTGCTTGATATGCGGGAGCTAGTGGTTGTTGATAGATGGGTGCTTGTGGTGGTTGGTATGTTTGAGCTGGTGTAGGACTAGCCACAACAAATTGTACATTCTTAGTGTCAGTGGCTCCATCTGTAACAACATTCTTGTTACGATTCCAGTAACAGGATTTATCATTGTTGGGTTTGTTCTTGGAATCATCTTTGAAGTGACGAATAGTGCCTTCGTCTAGGAGAGCTTTCTCGATGCCTATGCCTTTGCTCTTGATGTCTTGGTATGTCTGGAGACAGTTCATTCGCATGTGATGGGATAGCTTTGGATGCAGGTTATCAATGAAGATCTTTGTTAGATGCTTCTCTGGCGGCTGATATGATAACCTGGTTGTAAGATTCTGCCATCTTTGCAAGTATTCTGCAAGGCTTTCTCCATCTTTTTGCTTTGAGTTGCATAGGTCTAGCAAGGACAACTCATTCTCCACATTATGGGCATAGTGTGTGATGAACTTCTCAGAGAGTTCAGCAAAGGTTTTTATTGTCCCATGTGGTATTTTGTAAAACCACTCAACAGCAGTTCCTCCCAAGCTTTTGGGAAATAGGCGCAGGAGATAGTTATCACTGTAAGCCACTTCTTGGCATGCCATGTAGAACTCTTTGATATGGTTTACTGGATCTCCTTTCTCCCGATACTTGTCGAACTTGGGCATCTCAAAATGCTTGGGGAAAGGGATAGTTGCTATGGACCGATCGAAGGGATATGAGCACACCTCTTCGAACTTGTATGTTTTATTCTCTGTTCCACTTTGTAGCTCCTTTAGAGCATTTTTCATTGCTTCCCACTCAGCATTGAGTGGCGAGGGAACTGAGACTTCTGCTTGTGATGGAAGCTGTGGAACTGGATATGGCGCTTGCTGTGGATAAATAGGTTGGAATTGATTTTGGGGCAATGGTTGCTGGGGATATTGCTGGTGTGGCATAGGGGGATATTGTGGTAAATGATATGGGACTGCTTGATGTTGTTGAGCTGCTTGCTGTTGTTGAACTAGCGGTTGTTGTGGGACTGCTTGCTGATATTGGATATTTGGAACTTGCTGTTGTAACTGATGGGTGGGAACTTGTTGTTGCTGGGGGATGATAGGGTTTTGTTGCTGAGGCTGATAGCAAGGGACTTGCTGTTATTGAGGAATGATGGGTGTTTGCTGAAAGGGGACATGTGGTTGCTATGGGGGAGGCTGTTGGAATGATGCTGCTTGCGGGTATGATGATGGTAGTTGCTGAGGTTGGCTTTGGGTTTGGCTGATATAAGCTAGGTGCATGCCTGCGTTACTTAGAGGTGGAACAGACATGGGGAAGCTAGAAGCAAAGGGTGATGGGGTAAGATAGCTGGGGAAAGTTGGCTGTTGAGGTGGTGGAACTTGCTGGAAGGTATTTCAGATTTGGGATGAATAGCTTGAAGTCGGTGGTGTTTGGGGTAGTTGCTGCTGTGTTGCTTGGGCGAAGGCAGTTTGTTGACTTGCAACCATAGATATAGGGGATTGAGATGGGATCCCCCATGCCTTCATTTCTTCTTGTGTAAGGCCCCACTGAGAGCTTGTGTTAGGGTGCGCTGCAGTGGATGATGGAATGGTAGGAGCAATGGGAGCTTGGGATACGAATGATGGTTGAGAGAAAGGAGCTTGTTGAGGTTGTGGTTGAGCGGATGCTTGTGAAGAGAAAAATGAAGGAAACACCCAAGAGAAAGATGAGGTTGGAATGGGGAGCGATTGCGCTAACCCCAAAGAAGAAGGTACGGGTGCTTGGGGGGTGAAAGGTGACGGTGCTCCTTTGATGGTGAAAGGCGTTGCTTGACTTGTGGATGGTGGCGAATCTTTTGGTGTGAAAGCTTGCGTGAGAGGTGGAAGCTGACTTTGGGTTAAGTGTTGGATTTGGGCTTGGGCAGCCATAGCAGATGATGAAGCAAAAGGGGTATGAGATGGAGCAGATGGCGCTGCAGCTTGTGTTGTGGGATTGGTGAGGCTTCCTTGCAAGAAAAGGGGAATGGTGGAAAGCTCTTGGGGTGTTTGCATGATAGGATCGGGAAATGTTTGGACAAACGGAGAATATGCTTGTGCTGGAACTTGGATAGTTTTGATGGGGATGCGTGGATAGAGAGATGGTGGGATGGAGGTACTTTCTGGCAGGTAGTGAACAAATGTGCTTTGCTGATGTTGTGCTACAAGGGCATTGGTTGCTGGTGGGCTTTCTGGAGGATTTACAAATGCTTGGTTTGCCAACGGGGATGAAGGGATGTTTGGATCTTCACATGGGTTACTGGCTTGGATGTGGGGATTGTAGGTCATCATGGTGTTGGTGAAAAGGTTGGGATCGGATGAGGTTGTTGGTGGATAAGGATTCATGCTTCTTCTTTTCCGAGATCTGGTCTCAACAGGCATGGAGATGCAAGTGCTAAATGTATGCAAGATGTTTGGCTAAAAGATGTTGATGGATGCAAAGTTGATGAACTTCTAAAGATGATGACTTCTAAGATGCAAATGCAAAGATGGATCAAGATGGCGATGATGGAAGCTGGATGGAACTGATATGGATCAAGATGGTGGAGGAAAGATAGGTTGCTGGTGGAAAGCTGGTGAAAGATTACTGAGTGGTCAACAAATAAGTTGCTGTTTTTCCCAAATGGAGGATCAGAGATATGATGGGGTCAACCTAAGATAGACTGATGATCTTCGGTCAACAAGTTTCTTATCAATACACTCCAATCTCTTGCTCGAGATGATGGCTATGCAAGGACAATGTTTGATTTCTTTATGACATGTTGTGCCAAAAAAGAAGATGATGGTCTCTGATCTTTGGATATAGGATAGGAACAACTCAAAAGGTAGAACACTAAGTGTTGGTGGAACTCTGGATTTGGAACAAAAGATGATGGATCTGCTGGAAAGATATGGAAAGCTGATGGGGGGATGCTGGTGGAAAAGGTATCGAAGGTTGAAGGGACAATGCTCTATGCAAATGACAAGGATGGATTCTAGAATGCTGGTAGGAAGATGAATGCATATGCAACTTTATGATGTTTTTGAAATGCAACTAAGGTTTTGATGCTGATGCAAAGGGTGAAACTAGGATGAAACTAAGATGCAAGGCTGTTTGAGACAAGATTTCAAGATCTGAAGATGGAACAAGACATGAATAAGGATTTGGCTAATCTTCTGGCTCAAGGTTGACAAAGTGATGGTTAACTCGGAAACGGAAGGCGAACTGTTTGATGCGGGCGTTATGGGCAATGTTCTCAAGTCTGGTTTGGGACTTCTCCTCTGCTTGGGTTGCTTGGATAATGGATTGATAGGTCTTGGTGTTCTTCTTGATAACTTTTCGTTCTTGATAGGCTTGGGATTTGGGCAACTTTGCTTTAGGATGTTTGTTCTTGCTGGGCATCACTTGGAAAAGAGGCTTCTAATTTTGAGGCAAAGGTTTCCAATGGAAAAAGTTAAAGTCAAAGCAATCTCCGCAAGGGACAAAGCAACCTTGCGGGATACAAACAAAGGCAACTGACTCTGACAAAGCTTTGAAAGTGAATGTTTCAACAAGTGTTTTCACGGAGTCTTTGACTATCAAGCACTTCAAACAGATCTACCTAAGGAAGGTGAGTATCAAAATCGCTTACCCACAGCTTGGTATCCCCCAGAAGGGAATACAAATGGTGAGTAATCTTGAGGCGACCCGGTAAACCCCTTGGAATCGGTCCTTGCACAAGGATTTTGATACTTTCGGATGTAGATAGGGTAGCCTCTATTTTATCAGGTTGCTAATGATTCCGTGGTGTCTCCATACCCGGTTATGCTGATCATTCGTGACTCACTTAAGAGCCTTGCCAATTATGCTGGGGGAGAGGAATGTTTACCATCCCCAGACACGTGTTTGGCACGAACGCCCGACGATTAGGAGATGTAAGTGATTCTTTTGGTATTCACTTATTTGTATACCGGCCGGGGGGGATACCGGTTTGAGGTCGTTCTCCGAGGAGGAAGCGCTTCTCCTTGGACAGGCCTCGCAAAAAGTAGAACAAGTGAACTTGTCCAAGTTCAAATGTTCCACGTTGCTTACTCTAACAAGGATTATGCAAGAATTGAAAAACTCCTACATGCACATCAAGCAGATTTTGTTTATTTTCCCAATTTGATTAAGTGATGTTTCAACTTTGAAATGAAGATACTCGTGATTAGATTTTGATTTGTTCTTTTCCTCAAAAATGTAAATGCTTCGAACGTTTGCAAGTTCTTTCTTTTTGTGCATTCAAGATTTGATTAGCGAGTTGTCTTAAGAACTTTGAAAAAGCTTTGTTTTGTCCCTTAGATCACTCAAGATTGAATTTGTTTGCTTGCTTTGGAAACTGAAACAGATGAGGGAATAGAGTTGTTTGTTCCTTTTAGTGCATTCAAGATTGAGTTTGATTTTCAAATTGACAATGACACTTAGGACCTAAGTTCATTTCCTTAAGTTTCATTCAAGATTGAGTTTGACCTTTGCTGTAATAAAAGAAATGAAAAAAAAACCAGTTCCAAGCAAAAAACAAAAAGCGACACTGTCCAGCTTATAGGCGACGCTGGAAAGTGCAGAGGTGACATTTAATTCCTACAGGCGACATTCTGTACCTCAAAAGGTGACAGATAAAAAACCAGAGGCGTGATTTCTTTTGTTACAGGCGTGATTTAATTAAAAGAAGGCGACAGAAGAGAATTCTGGAACGTAACAGAAGTTGCCGACAACAGGAAAATCTCAGTTATGCAGGCGTGAAAACAGAGCTCACAGGCATCATTTCTTTCTTCAAAGGCGTGATTTAATTGCATGAAGGCGTGACTGAATTCCTTGTAGGCGACATTTCTTTTGTTGAAGGCAACATTTCTTTGTTTGAAGGCGACATTTAATTGCTGTAGGCGTCATTTCTTTTCATGAAGGTGACATTTCTTTATTTCCTACAAAATACAAGCATATAAAGCATAATTTCATCAAAATGATTGTGGTTTGGGTCCCATCGGGCGTGCCAAAATGTAGACTAGGATTTGAGAGTGCACCTAAACCTATTTTGAAGGCCAAAGACAAACAAATGTCATAGCATATTATCAAATCAAATTTAATGGTTAGCAAACTAAAATCAAAGCCACCTCAGTTTAAGCTTAAAACGGATGCGCCCATGCACCGTTTGATATGCTTAGATATAGAGGGATGTGGGTGTGCAAACTCAAGCACTTGGAGCATGCAAAATAGGATGATTTGAGGTTGATGAAGACCCAAAATGACACAAAATAGGTATGAGGAACCTATTTTACCTCAAAGGCCTCAAGAACACACAAATATGCAAAGCTAAATGAAAGAACTAAGATTAAAACAAGAAATGAATCTATGTTAATCCATTAAGCTAATTTAGATGTGATTTAAGCTTGAAAATGATCTAAAATGATGAGTTTATGCTTATGCTAGAATGAAAATGGCATTATAACTTTGCTATTGAGTTTGAGAGTTGAAGGATGATTTGCCTTAGGAAGTGAGGGTATTTATAGGATTTCTAAGGCTTGGGGTAGGAGGAATGAATGGCCAGGATTGAAATTCTTAAGAGAGGCCAAGATTCACTCAAAGGGAAGCACATGGATTGTGCTAGTTCTCAACCAATCAGGAGGTGACACATGTCACAAGGTGAGTGGATGAAGGGAAGGGCAAAGAGGAGTCAACAAAGGGGGCTCCAAGCTCATAACTCTCCAATAAATGCTTGTAAGAGCAATGAATGGGCTTTAAGAGGCTTTGAAGACTTTGGGGAAGCAATAAATGCTTTGTGGTTGAGATATTTGGAAGGAAAGACTTTGCTTTGGTTTAGGAAAGTCTTAAGCTTGGTTAGGATTGCACAAAGGTTTAAGGGTAGGATTAGGATTAGATTAGGACAAAGAAAAGTATTAGGATGGGTGAAGAGGGTGGATTTGAGAAGATTCTAGAAGAGTCTAGATTTCTCCTTAGTTTCATGGAATAAAAGGTTATTCATTCCAAAAGCTTAAGTTTTAGGAATATTTATTAAAGTATTTTCAATAAATATGGAAATTAAATATTTAACCTTAATTAAATATTTAACCTTGGGATTAGGGTTAGGAAAGATGGGATTAGCCTTTTAATCGAAATTAAGAAGGGATTAGAAGATTTTGGAAGAGGTTAGTGGTCTAGAGGAAATTGGCCAAGTTTGGGATAAAAAATAAATTAAAAATAAATTAATTTATTTTTGAAGGTTTTTGGGTCAATTTATTAATTAAATAATTAATAAATTAGGGATAATGTCCAAATGACATTTTTAAGCTAGATTCCTTAATTAAAGATTTTTAATTAAGAGAGAGGGATTTAATGCCATAAAAATAAATTAATTAATTAAATAATTAATTAATTAATAAATGATGATGTCATCAAGGATTTTCAGAAAACAAAAAATAATTTATTTTCTGAAGGATTTTTTCGGTGTCTACAATATCTAACAAACTTAGTGTCTCTATCTGAAACTATGGTGTTTGGCAAACCATGTAGTCTCACCACTTCTCTGAAAAAAAATTCTGCTACATGAACAACATCATTAGTCTTCTTGCAGGGAATGAAATGTGTCATCTTTGAAAATCTGTCAACTACTACAAAAATTGAATCATGTCCCCGCTGTGTCCTCGGTAAACCAAGAATAAAGTCCATACTAATATCCTCACAAGGCTTCTTTGGTATAGGTAACGGCTGATACAACCCTGTATTCTGCTTCACTCCTTTCGCCATCTGACATACTCTGCAACTCTGTACAAACTTATTCACATCTTGCTGCAATTGTGGCCAATAATAATTCTCACCAACCAAAGCAAAAGTTTTATCAAGACCAAAATGTCCAGCCAATCCTCCACTATGATTCTCTTTGATGAGATTCTCCCTCATAGAACTTCTTGGAATGCACAACTGACTCCCTCTGAATAGCATATCATCTTGGATGATGAAATCCAGCCATTTCATCCTATCTAGAGTAACATGCTCTTTATAAGCTTTCCAAACTCTACCAAAATTAGGATCCTCTGGATACAAATTCTTGAGTTCATTGAACACAAGCACTTCAATCTACATCTCTGTCAGCAATAGTTGCCTTCTACTAAGAGCATCGGCAACCCTATTAGACTTTCCACTCCTGTGTTTCAAAATAAATGTATAACTCTGCAAAAACTCAACCCATTTCAAATGCCTCTGAGTCAACTTTCCTTGACTATTCAAATATTACAAAGCTTGATGATCAGTATACAAAACAAACTCCTTAGGAAGTAGATAATGTCTCCACTTCTTGAATGTCTGAACTATAGCATAAAATTCCTGATCATAAATAGAATACTTCCTCTTGGCATCATTTAACTTCTCATTGAAATACGCAATAGGTTTACCTTCTTGGCTCATAACAGCTCCTATTGTAGTACCACTAGCATCACAATCTACTTGAAACACCTTATTAAAATCTAGAAGTGCTAAAATAGGTTGTTCTGTAACTTTTTCTCTCAACAATTGAAAACTCTTTTCTGCCGCATTAGTCCACTTAAACTCTTTTCTATCCCCTATCATTGTCTCAGTCAAGGGACCACAAATACTGCTAAAATTTTTGATAACTTTTCTACAAAAACTAGCTAGACCATGAAAAGATCTTACCTTAGTACCACTCCTTAGAGTAGGCCATTCAATGATAGCCTGTACCTTCTCTAGGTCCATTTCTAAACCTTCTGCTGAAACTACAAATCCCAAATACACTAAATCTTTCTTCACAAAACTGCACTTCTTCAAATTAATCAACAATTTCTCATCTCTCAAATTTTCAAACACCATATGAATATGCATCATATGTTCCTCCAATGTCTTGCTAAAAATCAAAATATCATCTAGGTAAACAATGACAAACTTACCTAAAAATTCTTTCAGAACCTCGTTCATGAGCCGCATGAAAGTGTTTAGTGCATTGGTTAGCCCAAAAGGCATGACTAACCACTCATGCAATCTTTCGTTTGTCTTGAAGGCAGTCTTCCATTCATCTCCTTCTCTGATCCGAATCTAGTGATATCCACTTTTCAGATCTATCTTTGAGAAATACACAGCTCCACTCAAACAGTCGATAATATCATCCATTCGTGGCAATGGAAACTTATAGTTGATTGTGATCTTGTTTATTGATCTAGAATCTATACACATCCTCCATTCTCCATTCTTCTTTGTTGCTAATACTGCTAGTATAGCACATGGACTCAGGATCTCCTAAATCAATCCCTTCTGTAACAACTCATGTACATATCTATTCAACTCTTCACTTTCTGCTAGTGTCATTCTATGTGCTGCCTTGTTTGGCAAATTGGCTCTTGGAATCAAATCCATCTGATGACTGATCTTCTTTACGGGTGGTAATCCATCAGGTACATTATCTGATACGATATCCTGAAACTTGTTCAACAAATCTACAACCTCTACAGGTACATTCTGTTCTTCTTTACTAGCTTTTGGAATTAAAGCAAAACACACATGCTCATGCCTCATACCATCTAGGAATTTTTTCTATCAAGAAATGTTATTCTTGCATTACCACATACCGTTTCTTCGGTCTCCTTCAATGGCTTTAGCTTATGTCACACTCCATCCTTTGTCAGGGAATAGGTATTCGCACGAACATCATTTACAACACATTTGTCAAACTGCCATGGTCTACCCAACAACATATGACATGCATCCATAGGGATGATATCAAATAGTACCTCATCTTGGTACCCGCCGATCTTGAACTTTACCAGGCACTGTTCACTGACCATGACCTTGTGGTCATCCTGCACCCAGGCAATCCGATATGGATGTGGGTGTTTCTGTCTCTTGAGCTTCAACTTTGTCACCATCTCTTTTGACACCAAATTTTCAGTGCTTCCACTATCGATAATCACATCATAGCATTTACCCTCTCACTTGCATCTAGTGCGAAATAGGCTCCTCCTTTGTTCAGATTCATTCTCACCACTCAGCAAGTCTCTTCTATTAATTAGCGTTTCTCCTCTTTTAGCATCTTCAGAATTTGATGATCTAGCATCTTCATCTACATGTGCAACTCTGGCCTGGCCTTCATTTCTCCTATCTGTTCTGCCTTGGCACTAAGGACATTTAAATGCACTATGACCTTCTTCTCCACAGTGAAAACATGTTCCACGGAAGCCTCCTCTTCCAGATCCTTGTTCTCTTCCTCTTCCTCTCTGATCTCTATTATTCTAATCTTGGAAATGATTGGAATTGTTTCCTCTCTGATTCTGGCTGCTACTGGACTCATCCTTCTTTTTGAATCTTCATTTTGGCCACCATAGGACCATCCACCAGATCTTCCACCACAACCTCTTCCATTTTGTCTGCTCTCAAACTTCTTGTTCAAATTTTTCTCTACTTTTAGGGCAAACTAGTATGCCTCCTCAATACGTTTCATTCGAACTAGATTCAACTCCTCCTGAATGCTTGGCCTTAACCTATTAAGGTATTGGGCAACTTTCTCTTTATCGGCTTCTGCATGGCCTGTTCTGATGAGGAGTCAATAAAACTCCTCTATATACTCCTGAACAGATCTTCCTGCTTGCTTCAAACTTTGCATTTTCTTTAGTAGGTCAAGCTCATAATCAACAGAAATGAACTGTCACTTCAATTTATCCACCATCTGATCCCATCTTGTGATTTTATCTTTCCCTCTTCTATTTGGCTCCAATTGAATTTCTTCCCACCAGATCTTCGCATGACCTTTCAGTCTGGCCTTCACAAATTTGACCCTATCAGGATCCTCAACATCTTCATACTCAAAATATTCCTCACATTCATTGATCTAGTCGATCAATTTCTCTGGGTTAAGATTTCTCAAAAATGTAGGAACCTCAATCTTAGGTCTTTTCCCAATCTCGAAAATCACCCAAAAAAGTCTTTCTTCCTCCTGGTTCACAATTTCAGCTTCTCCTTCTTAATATTCTTCTTCGGCTTCATCCTCGCTTTCATCTCTAACATTAAGATCCATTCCTCTGTGAATCTCTTCTTGCAATGCTCCCACTTGTCTCTGCAACTCTCTAACCTCAGGTGTCACAACACCAGCTCTTTCGCCACGTTCTCTTCATGGAGGCATTTTCGTGATGCACGCTGAAACCCTAACCTCAGTCCTGGTGCAAACTACCTCACAGTCAACGATCTATTTACACACTAAAGAACTCTTTCTCTGATACCACTTGATGAAGGGTGCTCCCCTTAATACCACAAACACATAACAGAAATAGAGAAACAACAACAATAATATGCAAGAATAGAAAATTGGCTTCTTATTATCTCCATAAATGTGGAATTATAAACTTTCAGAATTACAATATGCAAAGTCACATGGGCATTCCCTTACAATATTCTATAGGACAAAGCCTCAAATCAATACCCAGAACTGCCCTAGACAACACTACGGGCCTTCTTTATATAGGCAATTTCCATCGCCCGAGAAGGTTCTAGAAATTTAGCCCTTAGGGCCGACCAAACTTAGAATTATATTATTTTACAATTTATTACATCTAAGTCAGCTCAAAATGAGTTTTGAAACCCAAACAGAAATTTTGAAGAAAAATTATTTTTCGCCATTTCAGGTGACCCAACTTCCGAAGACCATAAGTCATCGCTCATTGACCCGATTGGCTATTATAACCCCATTCTGGAAACACCATAAAACACTCTACAGGCTTGACCCACACAAAGCACCCATGAGTCAAATTTTTAACCTCATCCGGGGCCTCTAAAGCCTTCAAAACTGAGTTCAAAGTTTTTGTACCCTGCTGCCAATACAGAAAATCTTCAATATCTTCAAAACTAGACCTGATCTAGCCATGAAACTTTGCTGGCAGGCTGATATGACTGAGATGAACCTCCACATGTAAAATTAGAACATTCTGATATCGTAAGTCCAATTTACTAAAAATAGCAAGTTTCCATAAATAGCGGCTCTGCACCAGATAGCCCTTATTGAATATAAAAATAGAAATATTTTTGGGTGATGCAAGATTGCTCTTACACCCAGGATGCTCCTGCATCAAACACCCAGGGTAATTTGAGAAGTGACCCTGTCATGACTCAGGTGTGCAAAGGAAAACCAAGACGGTTAACCTCTGCTTTTGTTAGCCATGATGAATCTTCAATAGGTCATCCTTTCCATTTGACCAAATACTCTTCATATGTCTTGTTCCTTGTGCTTCTGCCAACATGACTGTCTAGTATGTCTTCAATCTCTTTAATATCTGAACTAGTTGCTAGAATACTCCACTGTGCTACTGCAACTTCATATTCAACACCTCCTTCATGATACTCTATCAAATCTAAAATGTTAAACACTGGTGAAATATTCAGCTCAGTAGGCAATTCTACCTCATATGCATTTCTTGAATCATGCTTCTTCATTTTCAACTTATTATATGTACCAACCGGAAATCACTCCTTCCACAAATGAACCATGACTTCATCTCCAACCTGAAATTCTAGACCTATTCTAGCCATGAAACTTTGCTGGCAGGCTGATATGACTGAGATGAACCTCCACATGTAAAATTAGAACATTTCGAGATCGTAAGACCAACTTACTAAAAATAGCAAGTTTCCATAAATAGTGGCTCTGCACTAGATAGCCCTTATTAAATACAAAAATAGAAATATTTTTAGGTGATGCAAAATTGCTCTTACACCCAGGATGCTCCTGCATCATCCATCATCAGGATGCTAGAGAGAAAAGAGACATGAAATGATATGTTGCAGATCTGACATGTAATAAAAAAAGGAGGGAGAGAGGAAGAGGGGAGAGAGAAGAAAGGTGCACGAAAATCCATAATGACAAGACCTATAGCCAATGACATTTATATACAGTTATATATAAATATATATACATATATATATACATATATATGTATATATATACATATATATGTATATATATACATATATATGTATATATATTCATATATATGTATATGTACATATATATGTATATGTATATACATATATATATGTATATTTATATATGTATATACATATATATCTATATATATATATATTATGTGTATATATGTATATAGATATATATATATGTATATAGATATACATATATGTATATCTATATACATATATATACATATATATATATATATATATGTATATACATATATATATATGTATATACATATATATATATATATATATAAATCAGTGTGAGAAAACAATTAATTATATATATATATATATGTATGCATGTATGTATATATATAAATGAGTGTGAGAAAACAATTAATTATATATATATATATATATACATATATATATGTATATATATATACATATATATATGTATATATATATACATATATATATGTATATATATATACATATATATATATATATATATATATGTATATCTATATACATATACATATATATGTATATCTATATACATATACATGTATATGTATATCTATATACATATACATATATATATATGTACATACATATAGATATATATGTATATGTATATGTATATATATATATCTGTGTGTGTGTGTGTGTGTGTGTGTGTTGATATATTTATATATAACTGTATATAAATGTCATTGGTTATAGGTCTTGTCATTATGGATTTCCATGCACCTTTCTTCTCTCTCCCCTCTTCCTCTCTCCCTCCTCTTTTTATTACATGCTAGATTTGCAACATATCATTTCATGTCTCTTTTCTCTCTAGCATCTTGATGATGGATCATGTAGTATGATCTGAAACATTGATGGAAAAAAGGAATACACAATTGAATCCAAAAACTAGCACTTAATATAGTGAGATTGAAAAATCAAAGATACATGGAATGATTGTCAAACATATGTTGAAGTTTAAGAAGACAGTCCTAGAACTGAAGACTATGATCCCTGATAATGTATGGAACATCTTGGAGTTCAAAAAGAGACAAGCTATTGAAGAGGATCTAAGGATAAGAGAAAAGATTCTAGATAAAACCTTTCCTATATGTTCTCTAGAGGAAAAATCTTTGTTGTTAGATCTGGTAAAGCCACATCTCATAACCAAGTCAAGGACCCTACATATAATGGACAAAAACTATGAATTGGTGGCTAAGGAAACAACTAAGGCATTCGAGAAGATCTTCATGAATAGGCACATGTATCCAGCTAATGCACCCAAAGTTCAAGTTCCCAAAATGGTTGACAAAGAGTCAGAGAATACTAATGTACCTATGATAGGTCCCCAGGACTCAGCGCCTACAGTTGAAACAATATCAGAGGAAGATAAGTTAGCACCCATATCAAAGACATTCAAAGATGACTCAATTTTTATTGATAATGTAAAAGTCACTTTGGCGGCCACAGAAATGGATTTGGATAAGTTTGAAGAGGCATTTGCAAGCACACAAGAGGTTGAAACTCTTTGTAGTAACACTCCTCCCATTCATCAACAAGAAGTATTGATTGAGGATATAACAAATAAAGAAGAAATGAAAGAAGGAAAATAAAAAGAAATAGAAAAAGAAGAAGAAAAGAAAGAAGAACAAACAAAAAAAGAAGTAGAAAAACAAAAAGAAGAAGTAGAGAGAAAAGAAAATGAACCAATAACAATAAGAGTCAAAGAGGAAGTTATGGATAGTACTCCTATCACTCCACTTCCCTCAACAACATTGTTGTCAAGTTTGACACCCAACTCAACCAGTTTGGATTCATGGAGAGAAGAAGACCTTATCAAGTTTAGCATCTTAGCTATGGAGAAATCCAAGGAGAAATAGGTAATGAGAAATCTCCTCCTTGTAGAATCAGTAAACATCTTAAACAACTTGTTACCAGTAGACAAGAAGGTGTCCAAGGTACACTCCATTGATGATGTGAGTATAGTTATTTCACAATTCAAGAGCAATTTCTCTTGCCTGGAAGAATCTGCATCTCTAGTTGTAGAGGAGAAGTATTTGAAGAAAAGGATAAGTGAATTGGTTAGCAACTTTGCACTTGACCTGAGTTCACTAAAGACTAGTCAAGCATCCTTGAAGGAGTTTGCAGCAAAGGGCAGAAATATTATTGTAGACTGTATGAACCAGGACAAATTGACTAGTGATCTATACAAGAAGATACAAGAGGCTGAAGCTATGATAGACAACATAAGGAAATCAATGGAAGATCCATTTTTTGATGTGAATATGTGTAATAATGTCTACCGAGGATAGATAGATAATATTGAGAAGGTAGAAAAGGAGATGTCCAAGATAAGGGTTAGGCAAACTCAGCTACGGAATGCTCTTGCACCCTCACTAGATATACTCAATTAGAATATCAAGGAGATCCATGCCACCATGGTGAAATATGATCAAGGTCCTAGAATAGATTTGGAGAAGATGGAAAAGCTACAGTATGCACTATGCACCCATCTCCAGATTGTAAACTCAATGATCACATTTTGGAAGAAGGAGATCCAAAACTTGCAGATAGCATATCTGGATGTTCTCTCACAGTAAGTAGTTGTATATATAGTTTTGAAGCACCTTTTTCATTAATGTCAAAGGGGGAGGATGTATAGAATATGGTTATAGATATGTATAAGGAGATATAAGATAGAAAGTTATGTATAAGGGAGATATAAGACAAAAGTTTTTTGAATTAAGGAACAATTAGCAACTTGGCCATATTCCTTTATTACCATTGATGAAAAAGGGGGAGATTGTTGGAAAGTTGTCTATACTAGTGTATATGACTTAGTATAGTGTTTTCATTATGGCAATAAAGTCATATAGTAGTTTGGAGTTAGCACACTTGATGAGAAGATCAAAAATCAGCTAAATGTTGAAGACTAGACAGTGTAGAGAGTACTTGAAGTTTAGAGCATCAACGCACATGCGTACGACCAAGTTATGGTATGCACCATAGAAGATAAGTTGGTTAGACTATATTCATGCTTATTCTATGAGGGCATGATCAGATATGCAAGTATGAAAAATTTATAGACAGTTGAAGTTACACAGCCAGTGTGTGCCAGAGAAGAAAAAAGTATGCAACCGACTGTTGGCATTTTGATTTGTGGTTATATTCTTATGATGTAAAGGCCATGTGCCTATTATAATTAGGTTTCCAACATGTAAATATGTTTTTTTGTAAATACACTTGAGCCAATTCAATTGGAAGCATTGTATGTAATCGATTAGAGGGATGACCTAGTTATTTGCTTTGTATGCACATATAAATATGAGATGCACCTATTGTAATGAGGATGAGAGTTGTTATAGAGTTGAGATAAGTAGAGAAGAAGTATGTGAAGAGTCTATAAAATGTATTAGAGCTTTGAAAGAGGTCAAAGCATCAGCTCATTAAAGGAACTAATCAGACAAGAAGTGTCATAGTAATAGTTCATCCAACATATATAGTGTGTATCTGAGATCATAAGGTTGCAACCTTCACCACTTGAGCAATGATCTCTAGGACAGTGCATCCACACCCCTAACAAGGTTTATTGTAAAAGACTCCTAAGAGGGTCTGACCCTTGACAAGGTCTATTGAACTTAATACATTTTAAATAAACTCCTAACAGGGTTAAGGACCTTCTAATAAGGATCATAAAACACTAGTACAAAATATTAGTGGGTGTCAATTCCCACTAGGCTTTTTACCTATTTGGATTTCCCCATAACCATATTGGTCTTATGTGTTGATTTCATGTTTCTTGTTTATGTGGATGTTCATTTTAGTACTTAATCATTTAAGTTTAGTTTAAGATTAAGTAAAAAGATAAAATATAGTGAACACTGATTCACCCCCCACCCCTCTTAGTGTTCCCATTCCTAACACCTAGTCCTATCAGTAAAGAAATAGTTGTTGAAGAAATGTTTGACATCATTGATGTATTATTCAATGATCTTGAAAAAAGTGAAGAAGAATCATAGAAGATAGATGAGAGAGTCACACCTAATGTTCCAAAATTCACATCTAGATACCATTCAAAAGAAGATATCATTGGATATCAGAATAGAAAAGTCATGACAAGATCAAAGGAAAAAATTTCAACAGTTGATGAATTAGTATGTTTACTTTCATAAATTGAACCCTTAAGTGTTGAAGATGCATGTAATGATTTAGATTGGCATGAAGCAATGAAAGAAGATCTAGATTAGATAGTTAAGAATGATACATGGGAACTAGTCCCTAGACCTAGTGACAAGAATGTGATTGGAACCAAGTGGATATTCATAAACAAGATGAATGAAGATGGTACAGTGTAATAAGAAAAAAAGAAAGAATAGTATGTAAAGGATATGCGTAGAGAGAAGGAATTGATTATTCTGATACATTTTCCCCTCTAAGAATATTGGAAGCCATTAATTTATTTCTAGCCTATGCAACATTCAAAAACTTTAAAGTATATTAGATGGATGTCAAGTCAGCATTCTTGAATGGAGAGTTGAAGGAAGAAGTCTACATGGAGCATCCTAAAGGATTTACTTCATCAAAAAAACTTGATATGGTATGAAGTATGAAGAAAGCCCTTTATGGACTTAAGTAAGCCCCTAGAGCATGGTATGAAAGACTAGATGGTTACTTGACAAAGATTGGATTCAAGAAAGGAGAAAAAGATTGTAAATTATTCATAAGAGAGACACCTGATGGATTGTTACTAGTTGCTATTTTTTTTATGACATTATTTTTGGTGGTAATGACAAGCTTAGTGCAGAATTCACTAAAGACATGCAGAGAGAATTTGAAATGAGCATGATTGGACCTATCAAGTACTTCTTAGGATTGAATGTGTAGAAAATAGACAAAGGTATTTTCATTAATCAATCTAAGTATGTGAAAGAAATATTGAAGAAGCTCAAGATGGATGATTGCAAGCTAGTAAGTACCCCTATGATAACAGGAAGCAAGCTTTCAAAAGAAGATAATTCAACAGTAGTAGACAAGACCCTATATAAGTCTATGATTGGTAAAAACATATATCTTACTCAATCTAGACCAAATATTTCTAATGCAGTTGGTATTGTTGGAATATTTGCAGCTGAACCTAAACAAAGTCATCTTATGGTAGTAAAAAGGATATTCAGATATTTGAAAGGAACTATAGACTATGGTTTATGGTATGATAATTTGGAGAATGTAAAACTTCATGTGTATACAGATGCAGATTGGGCAAGTTGCATTGATGATAGGAAGAGCACCTCAAGACGAGCAGTATTTCTTGGAGATAGACTAGTTACCTAGACAAGCAAGAAGCAAAATTGCATTTCTTAGTCCACAACATAAGTAGAGTATGTAGTAGCAACATTAAATTGTTCTACAATCGCATGGATCAAGAAGATGATAAAGGATTTTGGAATTCAAATTGATTAACATATTGTTATTCATTGTGACAACACTAGCACTATCAATATGTCAAAGAACACTGTGATGCATTCAAAGACAAAATACATTGAGATAAAATATCACTTCCTAAGAGAGAAATTTGTTGAGAAAGAATTAAAATTGGATTAGGTCAGCACAAAAGAATAGTTAGCAGACATTTTTGCAAAGCCCTTACCAAAGGATACATTTGAGTATCTCAGGGAGAAGCTGGGAGTAATTCCCTTCCCTGGATCTGATTAGAGTTTGCAGTAGTCCTCAGTGACTGATAAATGGTTGAAAACTCTACTTCAGGAGTATTACTAGTGCTTTTTTTTTTTGGTGCCTTTTTCCATTGATGTCAAAGGGGGAGTGAGTATATAGTCATGAAAAACAAAACAATTATTTTAATCTAGAAAGGTGGAGTATATAGTAAGAAGATACAAAAGTTGATATTCAAAGCATTCAGTAGTAGATGGAGGATTCATCCTTGGGGGAGTTTTGTTGAGGAAATGGAGAATGTTATAAATAATTGTACATTTGGATTAGTGGTTTTTTTCATTCCATATGTTGCCAGCAATGCCAAAGGGGGAGATTGTTGGAGACTTGCCAGCAAGCCATTGTTGATTGTATGTTTGTCATTGATGATAACATATGGCAAGCAACATGCATTGAAGTCCTATGTAGAGAGCCTTGAGCATATGTTGAATGGATATGTTATGAGCATTATATCATAGACAAAGAGGTTTATTTTGAGTGCAGTCAGTTGTGCAGTTGTTTATAATAGAAGTGTTCCTGACAGTGTTACAAGAAGAGTTTTGTATGTGATTTTTGGTATGGTTATGTTGGAGCCTTGCACATTTATATTTGTGTTGAAGAAATGTTTATGATGCTATGTTTATGGACACAAAGTCAGTTGTGTGCTTGAAGTTGAGTAATGATGTTTCTATTTGTCAGTTACAGTTTCTTGAGTTTATTTGATGAAGCCGACAGTGTTTATATTGTTTTAGTAGTTGTGCCTATCATTTTGATATGTGTGTTTTGTTTCATGTTTTGAGATGAGTTAAGAATGTTTTGTCAAGAGTGCATAATGTATTTCAGCTTGAGAATAAATTTTTAGTTAATCTGGTGGAGCCGACTGTGTGAAGCAACGCATCTACTCATATTGAGTTATGCGGTCTTATTTGTGTTGTGTGCTTGGTTTAGCCATTGGAGATGTTATTGAAGAGTTATATTGTTTCTCTATTATGATTTCAAGGAAGTTCTAATAGGCCAACTTGACTATATCATTTGGAGGAAGATACTTATAGCCAGTCAGTTGTGATTGCTAAGCGTGATTGAGAGAGTAGAGAGATGATGGGAATATACTAAGATAGTCAATCATTAGTTGAAGATTTATGTGAAGAAGAAGAGAGTATATGCTATTCATTGGAACTGATCAAGACAATAGGTCTACTTTCCAATTCACCAAGATCTAGATATAGTGTGTATTTGTTATGCAGAAGGTTGCAACCTTCACCATTTGAGGAGTGTGCTCCCGGATAGTGTGTCCTCACCTTTAACAAGGTTATTTGTAAAATAATCCTAACAGGGTCTGACCCTTGACCAGGTCACTTTATTTCATGCATTGTAAAGATCAACTCCTAACAGGGTTGTAAGATCTTCTAACAAGGATCATTATACTCTAGTGCAGTTTATAGTGGGTGCTAATTCCCACTGGGATTTTTACCTATTTGGGTTTCCCCGTAACCAAAATTATGGTGTTGTGTTAAGTGTTATCTTATTGTGTATGTGCTTAATGTTATTTTGTACTTAAATGGATAAATAATTGAATCTTTTAAATAAATAATTCACTCCCCCATCTCAGTTATCTCTTGGGACTATTCCTAATACTAATTTATTTTCCCATAACACATTCTTCACACAACATGTTAGTAGGCTTCATAATCTTTAGTAAATCTCTGACTAAACTAGTGTTACTGATCTTCATAATGTTATAAAAATTTATATAATAGAACATCTTGTGCCATAACGAATTGGCATCTATTTCACAACAAAATAACTTGCTTCAGTTGAATTCAATTGAAACACGTCACCTTTAGTCTTAGTACCTTATGCGACCAGATTGCTTGACTCATCTCTAATAGTACATTTTTCATTCTTTAATTATAGATGATAACCTTTATCCATAAGATTCCCAACACTCAAGAGATTATACTTTAGTCCATCAACAAACAAATAAGGACCTGAATATGGATGGCCCTGATTAGAGGACTCAGGCAAGGATGAAGAAGGCTGCTACCCAGGAGGACACTGATATGGAAGATATTAAAAAAATTGGTGGTCCATGGACCTTATGGTGAACTAGGTTGAGGAAACCATGATAACGTTTTAGCTAGTCTTTTGTTGTCTAGTTGTTGTCCTATTTTGTTTTGATGTTCCTATTTATATTTCAATTGTTAGGTTGTAGCCTTTTTTTGTTTAGTCTTGTTTATTTTCTGTTGGTGATGTATCACAATAGTTTCTTGAACTTGTTAGCACTTTTTCATGTAGAATCACTATATAGCTATTAAGCTTGACTCTTAGACTCCAAATTCCAGATTCTTACAAGGAAAAGGCTAATTAACAAGGATTTAATCCTCCTACACTTTGGACTCCATAGACCCAGGTGGGTGTACCTAAAACATACTAAATCTGCATACATAAACACTCTCTCACTAAAACCCTTTATGCAGACATGAAAATCAGTGGATAGTAACAATAAGGATACTCACCATTCTTCTCTTCAAACTCAGAGGCTTAGGCAGGCTAACCTATTTCGATTCACTTCTATAAGGAATCACCAAAATCATTTGCACTATTCAATGCAATTTACAAACACTAATGCTCTTAAACTGGAAATGGAAAATAATTTGAATTAATGATTGATGAAGAAAACTATAGGAAAAGCAAAAGACTAGTGCCTTATCTATTGGGCAATAGAGTCATACAAATGTGCATTCCTAGAAAACCCTAACTCCAAACTCAAAAACCTGAATGAAATGCCTTGCAAACCATTCTTCTCATTTCAATACCTGGACATCAAATTCATATGCAAACCTAGAATTCTCAGAATTTGAAATCAAGACTTACTCTCTCCTTGAAAGAAACTCAAATTCAAATCCATAGATACCTTATAACTGGTATATGAACATGCCTTACAAGTCAATACACAAGAATTAAGACAATACATATAAAGACATCAAACAAGAATTGAACATGGATTCCATTGTTCTCATTAAATTCATTTGGAACTGTACATTTCAAGACCATGAACACAAAAAATAAGACTCAAAAGCCTGGAAGCTGTCCAAGTAGCATAAATTTCAACATCCTTTACAAATGAGAGAAAAATCAGAGATATAGGAGAATGTGGTCAGTTGAAAACCAACTGACAGCTATCCATTCTTGGCATGAAAATATCTCCAAGCTTTTCCCACACTTTGATCTACAACTAATTCTCTCCAACTAATCCACTTTATGCAATCATTTCCCAAATAAATCTGATTCTGATTTTCATAATTCAAACTCAAACTACTATTTCCCATCACTCTGAAACTAAAAATCATGATTGCCATCAGATTCCTTGTCTTTTCCCATTTTTGAAAACATATAACACTCCTATGTTCTAACAAAAAATGAATCTCCAGGCCATTTTTCTGTGAGCATGTTCATCAATTAAATTTTTGAATTTATGCCTATAGTTTGGACTATATTAATCTCTTAAATTCTTTGAAATCTACAATTTTTAACTCATTTCTGCATTTTGCACCACAAGAAGCACCAGAATTGGACACTTGTCATGATGTGAATGGTTGCTCAGACTAACTCAAGGCTTAACCACCGATTGGGAGATCTGGCGACTACATGCATTCTCCAAATCTCTGAACACTTGACTTAACTATGGTTAAACTCAGCGATCTAGTGAATATGATATTCTCCAGATCTCCAAGTCTGGCCTTAACCCTAGGTTAAATCTGGAGAATGGGTGACTGAGCCCATTCTCCCAATCTTAGAATGCTAGGCTTAACTGCTTTATGATATGGAGAACTGACGATTGAAGCTATCTCTAATTCTCTAAATGTTAGCATTGACCATCACCTTATCTGGCAATTGCATGACTATTGATCTCTGAATCTCCAAATCCTTGGCCCTTAACCACCAGCATTTGGTGATCGCGTGACTGGCAGTTAGCTGACTGCTCGCTGAATCTCCCGGTCATCTCCTAACTATCAGCTTCGTTCAACGACTTCATGAATGCCCACCACATGTCCACCTTGTCCAGTCATCACCTTCATCACTCTCCTACAAAATAACCTTACCTGCGCATTCTCCAACACACTTCCCAAGGTGACCTCACAAGCTCGCATGAGCAGAGCCTCCAGCTCTTCATCTATTTCATCATGTGAGTGGAGTTGTCTATAAACACCTTGAATGCCCATTTCAGCATGAATGTGGGACAATTGATTTGAGATTTTTTAAATGATCTTTCAAAATGTCTCTAAGTACCCAACTGGCACATGCCCCTAGGTGGGCCCATAGGGCAGAGGACACAACCTCTTCCTTTCTCTTATTTACCTTGAATATTGAGCGTCATTGGTTATAAATATCACAAAACATCAAAATGGGGTGCATGTGGGATAAACCCACATGCACGCCCCCTGCATCTTTCTTCTTCCCTATAAGCACCTGCTCTCATCTTCATGCTTTCACACTTCCTTTTGTTGTGTGATGTACCCCCATGACTAGAAATGAGCTATCTTGTGCAAGCCTCACACATACAATCCACTCCCTCAAATTGGTGCGTGGGACTTCATTGTCTATGCGCAGGCTCCACCATTCATACCTCACGCAACCTCAGTTTGGGGAGCTACTCACACACTAGCCAGCATTTACCCACACATGACCACATTGAAGCCTCATCCCTTACTTGTGCTGGCTCCATTTTTCATAAAATTTGCCTTTCTAAAAGGTTTACACAAGGCAGGCTCATATGTATGCCATCACGTGCTACTCTTTCATTGTGTGAGGCATCTCTTTTGAAAACAAATGGGAGTCCCCAATCCACCACAGGAAACTCCCCTTTTGGTTTACATGAGTGCCCACTAACATTTGTGTGGGTTTTCATATGGGCTACCAATCCTCTAATGTGAGCTCCCTTTTTTATGCGTAGGGCAGCCCCTCACAACTTACCATCCACATTGCAGATTTCCCCTCTTCACATGCCAGCCTCCATTCTACATAGCCTCACGCACCCTCCTACTTGTCGCATGAGGCCTTTTTCACATTTGTGCAAGGCACTATATGCACAGGGCCTCAACTCCCATTCACCATGCTTATGCATCTAAAAGGATATGTGCAGGCTCATCACCTCAAATAGCGAGGGTACCCAGCAATTACACAAGGCAACCCCCTCACACTTAATCTAGGCCCTTCCAATATAATGTGTAGGGCCTCTTTTATATACTGGTCTATTTTTTAATTGTGTGAGCCCTCCACATAAGTAGCTTACCAACTAGACCAAGGCCCACCTCTATGTCAGTTATGAAATGAGAATCCAAAAAATCAGACACATTCTCCCTGAAGCTCTTCATGTAATCATGATATATCTCCATAGCTGTGCGGCCTAGGAGCACAGGCTTTTCATTCACACCATAGGTAAGGCATTCCCTATTGCATTGGCCATCTTTATTTGCAAAGAAAATATCTAGATTTGATTCAGCGGTCTCCAAAACCCACTTTGGTAAAGGAATGGTAATATCATCACCAATATAACTCCATATTGATAAAACGACATGATTGACTATATTTTAAAACCTTGTTCTTGTATAACTTTGAATAAGTCTATGTAGGCAGACCAATCATATTTCTTTGGTCCTTTTGCCTCCATAATCTCCCATCAGACATCAACCATGAGCCCATCAACATTTGCAGACTTAAGGGTGTGTGTGTGAAAATTGTACCTGATCTGTACACACAACACTTAGTAAAACATTAGAGGTTAGTGATAATCAAAATCGTGCAAAATTGAAATCTAATCTAACCAAGCGATTTACTGCCTTCTAATAGGTGCGAGATTGATTTTCTCAGATTGTAATCGAGATCAGTGACCTAGACGACACCTAAATGAAGGATTTGAATGCAATTGATCTAGATATGAAATATGAATGCAATTAATCTATTTTTTTTGGATTTTCTATGCAATAAGAATGAAAAACTGATATGAAACTAATCTATATGAAAAACTTGATATGAAACTATCTAAGAATGATATGCAAAAAAAAAAGATTGATCTCACAAAGATGTTGATTCGCAAGAGCTTTGATTCTCCCAATTCCAATTCTCCAGCGTGATTGTGCAAATTTGTGGATGAATTATGAAGAGCTAAGCCTTGTTTTTATAGAAATCTAGGGCTTTGGAGGTTGTGAAAGAAAGCCATAAATCACTCAAATAACTCAGGTTGATTTTTGAGTTATTTTTAAATAACAGATAATTAAGTCACAAAAATCATGCAAAAGCACAGTTCAACTCGAATTAGCAGTTTAGATCCACTTTAAAACTCAAAAAGATGTTGAGTTTCAAAAAGCTAACAACTTGCATTGATTTTCCAATTTTGAGTTTAACTGGTCCTTAAATGTGCACATGGATAATTATCATTTAATAAATAAATAAAGTGATTTATTCTCAACTTTACTGCTTTTTGAAATAAAATAATTAATTTATGGGTTAATTAACTATTTTACCAAACTTTTATTAAAAATTATATTATTAAATAATGACAACATACTTTAATTAATTAAATAAGAATTTAATCAATTATTCATAGGAATTTTGATTTCTTGTCAAAATTAAATAATACAATTAATAATAGATAGAATTAAATTTAATTAAACAATTAAGTGGCAAATATTAAATCTAATTAATTAAATATGAAAAATATTTAATTAATCAAATTTTAGGATAAATGTGATTTATTGCCAAATAATTATAAAATTAAAGATAATTATGATGATTAGGAATATTACTAGGAATATTCCCCGATGTAGAATTTAAGATAATCAATTATGATTCGATGATGTTTAGATGTGCCTTAGGTTAGGACTTTGATGTCGATTTCGTTCGAATTGAAGATGTAGGAGATTAATGAACTTATAGCCCATTTTTGGGGTATTACAAAGGGATTTTAGATTCTCTTTTAGAATCTCTTTATTTTGAAGGGTATTATCATTTGAAATCATATCTTAGCAGAAGCATGAAAAACATAGGGATATAATGTGATAGTAAAACTTTAGTTTTTTTCTTCAAAATGGGATCAGCGTGCATTTCTTCAACATTTATCACAACTTAATTAATCATATTGTATCCCATAAATCAACCATTTGAAGTTTCATTTTGATAGAATAAAGCACATGAATGGGCACCACTACATAGGTTGCTGGAGAGTTGGAAGTTCAAAAAACATCAATTTGTTGTTTTTTATATGCTTCTTGAGAACTTTCAAGGGCAATCTCTAAAATTTTTTCATTTGAACACAATATGTGAGATCTTTTCCAGACATTATTTCCTTATTGAGATTGTCTTCTTTCACCTCTGCAAGATTGCAAAATAACATCAGATGGCCTCCAGGAGTGGCTTTAAAAACTGACCAAAAGACCCCATCAAAGCATGCCATCATGAGCATACACTGACCCCCAACATGACAGTACATCAATCAAAGGATAACTTCCCAGAAAATTAGACACCAAAGTTTTTAATGACCAAACATGCCCACTTAGAAATATTAGAAAACCAATTCTGCCCATATTGCCAAAATCACCTAAGTCACCTCTAAAACTGGCTTAAAAAAATGACCAACTGAAACTTTCTTGAACCGGTAACCTAACATCTGATTTACCCTCATATAGGGAATATGAATCCACAATCAACTTCCTCAAAAATTCAAAATATCAATCGCAATAAAATGCCAAAGTTAGCCTGTTAGATGTATTCAGAATTTAAAACAGTGAAAATCATACAAATCTGATTTGGAAATGGCCTAGAAAAGTAGTCAAATAGATTGGCAGAGACCTCAAAATACTCAAGAAAGTAGTTTCTTAGGTCTACAGTATGGAACAAATTTCAATTATGTTGGACCTTGCACAAGGCACAAATTATGAAGCCTCAAAGTAGGTCACTTAGAAATCTAGACAATGCACACTCAGAGAATTTTAATAATTTGCAAGTGGAATGGCTCTGGCTATGTGTGTGAATTTTGTACCTAGTTGTAGACACAACACTTCAGTAAAACATTAGAGGTTAGCAAAAATCAAAATCTGCAAGTAATTGAAACTATGCTAACTAGCGATTTACTATCTTCTAGTATATGTGAGTATGATATTCTCAGATCAGACCGAGACCAATGACAATGCAACACCTAAACGAAAGATTTGAATGCAAAATATGAAAGACTAGATGAATGCAGATTAATCTATTTTTTTGAATTTTCTATGCAATAAGAATGAAAAACTATATGAATCTAAGCTAATATGAATGAAATTGAGAGTGAATGCAGATTTAATCTAAGAATTCTATGAATGAATATGAATGTAAAGCTATGATATGAAACTATGTAAAAGCTATGATCAACTATGAAAGATCTCATAAATCTCCTATCGCAAGTGCTTAATCCTTCAATCGCTAATTCGCTAGAGTAATTGTGCAAATTTGAGTGTTGATAATTATGAAGAGCTGAGCCTTGATTTTATAGAAATCTAGGGCTTTGAGGATGCAAGAGAAAAGCCATAAATCACTCTTGATAAACTCAGGTTGATTTTTGAGTTATCAAGAAATTAGAGATAATTAACTCACAAAAATCATGCAAAAATAGTTTTTAACTCAAAATAGAGTTTAGATCAAATTTCAACTCATCATCAGATGTTGAGTTTCAATTTTAAAATTGATTGTTAATTTCTAGTTGCCTGCTTTTCTGATTGTGCATGATTTAATTATAAATTAATTTAAAATAAAGTGATTTATTCTCAACTTAACTGATTTTTGGAGTAAAACAATTGATTTATGGGTTAATCAATTATTAAATCAAACTTTATCCAAAACTATATTATTAAATATTGACAATTGACATGAATTGATTAAATAGGAATTTAATCAATTAGTCATAAGATTTTTGAATTATTGTCAAAATTAAATAATACAACTTAAGAATAATTTAGTTAAATGTAATTAAATAATCAAGTGACAGTATTAAATCTAATTAATTAAATATTCATAATATTTAATTAATCAAACTTTAGGATAAATAAGATTTATCACCAAATGATTATGAAATTAAAGATAATTATGATAATTAGGAATATTGCTAGGAATATTCCCCTATGCAGAATTTAAGATAAAATCAATTAGGATTCGATAATGTGCAGGTGTGCCTTAGGTTAGGACTTTGATGTTGATTTCATTTGAATTGAAGATGTAGGAGGTTAATGAACCTATAGCCCATTTTTGGGGTATTACATTTTGCCCCTCTTTGAATCATTGTGCAAAGCGTAGTGGTTCAAAGAATAGTCTGTGTATGATAAAGATGTATGAAACTAATTTGATTTGAAAGATTTGAAAGATTAACCGATTCTGAGACAAAAATTGATTGAAAGATTTAAAGATTCAATATTTAAGATTTAGGTCCTGAGTGACCAAAGATAATGTTAACTATAACAACAATGAACCGGTGATTATGAAAAAGTGCCAAAATGCCTGATTTTGAACCTTATGATTGCGAAGAAGTGAGTGACTGATTCCAGACCTCAATGTCCTTGTATGAATCATATTGGTATCACATCCTAAACCCATTAGTTACGAAGAACCAAGGAAATAACACTAATGAACCGATGGTTATGAAAAGCTGATACAGTTTACAAGATAGATTTAGGATACCAGATTGCAATAGATTTACCCCAAGCAACGAGGACTTTAGATGAACTAGCAACTAGACATGGTTGTTGTCTTAGTTACTGAGAAAATATTTGATTGACAAAATTGAGTTACAGACTTTGAATGATGTGTAATACCGTGCCCCCTTCGGGATTAAAATTGAAATCTATCAAGAAAAGTCAGTGTTATAGTTTAGAAGCATGTGAATTGATTTGAGAAGTGGTTATACACGTCTGGGAATGCATTTTGCATCATTTAGAGGTCCTGGAGACCAATTTTGACTAGGTTAAACCATGAGTTGACCATAGTTGACCAAGTTGAAATTTTGATAGTTTGATGTAAGATAATCAATTAAGTTGAATTCTAGATTTCTATGATGATTGAAGGTCGATTATGCAAGTGGTCAGACATCCTGGGTCTGAAAACTTTAAATCATGATTTTGACATAGTAAATGATCTTAGATTTTGATTTTGATCCTGAAAATGGGTTTAGAAAGTCAAAATTAGCCAGGGGTTCAATTTTCATGAAAAATAGAGCACTTTTGAAAATTAGGTCGAAAGCTATATAAAGGCCGAAAGCGTCATTTTCAATTCATTCTTCACCATTGACTTTTGAAACCTTGTGGAGCCCTCTGAGTGATAAAATGGTAGAAATGAAGGTACCTATTAGTTCCCATCGATTTGAGTGCAACCGTAGACATTAGAGACCTTGATAGTATGGACCCAGTAGGTGGACCTCTGTGCCTCTCTGAAAATTCAATTTTTGCACATTTGTAGCATGTTTAGGTCATTTTTCATACGTTTTGAATTTCTAATTCTCACATGCATGAAAGCTCGTACGACTATCCTCTGTGCCTTGTACCACTTTCCAATTTAATTTCCTTTTTCATATGAGAACCCCCCAAGACTCGTATGAGAGGGACCCAAGAGTCGTATGACATTTCGTCGGGTCCCTCCTCTATCGTACGGGAAGCCTTAGAAAGTTGTATCACTATGCTTTGTCGTATGATACCTTGCAGAAACTCATATGAGTTTCAATGCCAGTCTGAATTTTTGTATGGGAAATAGTGAGCTTAAAACTCCATCTTAGGTCAAAAATTTTGATTTTCTGATTTCTTAGGCCAATTGCTGAGCTTTGATTGTACCTTCTGAGATAGTGAACTATTCAATTTCTGTACTGTTAGCCTATTTTTCAACCAAATTACTGATAGGATTCCCTATTTATGTACTGTGTAGGTTACATATCCTGATGTTCATGTGCACATTTCTTATCCTGCCACTTAGAGACTCTATGTATCACTACCTGACCCTATGAGGGTACATCTTGCCTCTTGCGGGTTTGAGTATCTGATCTGGTTACTTGAGATTAGGGTAAACCATGGACTATTAACTGCCTTGATAGAGAGGTTTCATTCCGAGACCCAGACTTTCCACTTGCCAACTATAGAGATCAATGTCACACCCAAGGATGTGTACAGGATTCTATGTATACCATTCCATGGTCAGCGTCCTGATTATGTGAGTTCAGGAAACTTAGGTTTACTAGAATTCAGACATATTTTTAGAGATGATACATAGTTGACTGCTTCTATTTCATGGGAGACCTTGGTACAACACTTTGGGTAGACCCATAGACTGGAGTGCATCATTGTTGGGATGATAGGAGGCATCATTATGTCTGACCGTCAATAGAATAGTTTATTGATGGGTTGGGACCTGATGGTGGCACGGTTGATGGCTACTCCTTCTGAGCTAGCTTGGGGTTAGTGCATGCTTGCACATATGTTCTTTGAGATGCACAAGATAGTGTATTAGGAGGGAAAGTCTTTTGCCTTTGGTGCTTTAGTTCTTCAGATATGGGCCTGGGAGAACATCCCAGTTTGTAGACCAGTGTGTCAGTCATAGGGCCAGCCACAGGAGCTAGTGATTTATACTTATTTAGGTTATGTTACATAGGTCTATATGGGCCACACAGAGTACTTTAGATGGTGCCTTGATGATATGAATTTTGTAGTATGGAGACCATATTTTCTTATAGAGGCCTGGCCTACTACTAGAGAGCAATTCAGTTATTTTTTTCAGAGCTATTTATTCATTAGGCGGTCCACATCCGTTATTGAGCGATTCCTTATTACCAGGGTTTGGAGGCAGTATGGCATCATCTAGGATGCACCACAGGAGCATGCTGCCTATGCATAGATTCTATGAGAGCTTGGATTAGGATGGGGCCCTTGGATATCATATGCTTTATGTACATAGGAGTATAGTGGTATAGTCGACAAAGACTGGGATTATAGATCAGATGTGGTGGATGCTGGTGTCACAATGTGATTGATTATGGATAGTGTATGTATGGAAATGTATGTAATGCAATAGATGGAATGAATGATTATGAATATGTAATGTAAATGCAATGATACACATGATATGTTTTTCAGGTATTGATGAAGACAAGTACTCAGTCGTATGTCAAAAAGGATGTTTAAAACCAGGATTGTGACTACTTGCATTTCTATGAGGAAACCTTCATGTGAGATTTAGCTCTTCATTTTTAGTTTAAGTATAGTTTTTAGAAGAATCATTGAATATTTTCAAGCAATTTGTGACATCATGCAATCATGCAAAGTGTAAAATGACATGAAAAATGAAATGCAACCTAAGACCTAGGACCTAGTCACTGATCATGTGTCAGTCATTTGTCATCATTGAATTTTTAGGTAACCGGATAAATCAATACAATGTCCACTAGTTATGAAACCATAGACATATGAATATCAATTTGTATGTGCAAGAATCAATACAACACCCACTGTTTAGGCAACCATGGACATATGAATATTGATTTTAATTTTAGAATGTTGGATTAGATATAAGCACCAAGGCACAAACGTCGGGATGACCTAAATATCATGTCCATTTTGATATAGCAATTTGTATAAACATCAAAACATAAATGTCATGATGACTAGAATATGCCTTGCGTTACAAACACATCAAGAAGTCAAGAGATCCTTCTAAATCCAATGTGAATTACCCGTAGTGACCCTTTATCATTCACATCTTTAGGTAAGATTATGTTTCACAATAGGAGTAAGAAATCACTCAAAAGGACAATAGTTAGATCAAACTTCCTTGAATTTTTTGGGTATCAATGGTCGAGGTACTCATGGCCATCCAATATGAGATAGAGGCTCTTACAAATGGACACCATTTCAATCCAAAATTTCCAAAGTTGTTAGATTATCACATACAAGTAGAAGACAAAGAAAAGATTATGCCCCCAGTCATCACTCTCTAAATCATGTAAAGGACATCAATGAAGAGCTTGAAGGGACACAATATGCAAAAATATCAATGTGAATCAGTAAGCATAGAAGGAGATAAAAGCATGTAAAAAGCATAGATTATTTTCAATTTGTGTTTCATTGCATTATTGTAGATGCAAAATTCTTTATGGAGAGGAGATAGACTTGAATGACTCGTATATAGCTTCAAAGGACTCTAACTGGATATGACTCATCTAAGATGTATTGGAGGCCATAGGATATGGCATTGATTGCCCCCAACTGTTAGGCATTGATAGGATACAGATCCTTGAGCTGATTGGTGTACAGACCGACTTATTAAAAATAGGAATGCAAAAACAAACCGAGACATATGTACAAACTAAAGAAAGACTGAAAGTTGGGAAAGACCAAGATTGCACTGATAGATGGAGTATTTTGAAACAAGTGGCACCCATTTGCTAGGTTTTCACCATCTTGGCAGAGATTCTATTTTTTCTACCAAGGCGCTTGTTTCCAAGTTTTCACCAAGGCACTTTTTCTTTTTCTCATTTTTTTTAATTTTTCCAATTTTCAATTTTTTTGTACTTTTGATATTTTTTGATTTTTTTTGTGAATCATCAAGGTGCCTATTTGGTAGGTTTTCACCAAGATGTTCATTTTTTCAGGACTTTTTCAAAATTTTAAGATTTTTTTAGAACATTTTACCATACATTGAATGCCTTAGGCATAGAATTTCTTCAGATGGAGAACATTGATTGGTTCTCAGATTTGTTCTCCTTCAGTCATTGAGAGTTGATAGGCTCTAGAACCAAAAGTAGCAATGATAAAAAAGGGACCCAACCAGTTGGGTTCAAACTTCCCCTTGCGTTCTCTATGTGATCGATTTTTAAGATTCTCTCTCAAGACTAGATCGCCAACCTAAAATTCTTTGTGTCTGACTTTCTTGTTGTAGCCTCTAGCCATTCTTTTTTGATACACTCTAAGATGATCATATGCTACTTGTCTACACTCATTTAGTAGTTCAAATTCTTACAACCTAGACACTCTATAGTCATCATCAGTTACTAGACCATGCATTCTGATTCTTAGTGATGGGATTTCAACCTCAATAGGTAGTACCGCTTCATACCCATAAACTAAAGCAAATGGAGTAGCCCCAGTGGGCATTTAGATACTTGTTTTGTAGGCCCAAAGAGCTGGATTGATCATGAGATGCTAGTCTCTTCCCGTCTTATTAACTGTACGGTGCAAGATTTTCAATAAATTCTTGTTAGAAGTCTATGCTTGTCCATTTCGTTGAGGATAGTAAATAGATGACCAATGTTTTGTAATCTTGAATTTGGCACATAAATCATCTAGGTCTTTTTTTTTTTTAATTGTCCACCATTATCTATGACTATAGAATGTGGAATACCATACTGGCATATGATGTAGTTCAAGATGAACATAAATATTTGTTTACCAGTCGCTTGAGTTAAAGGGACTGCTTCTACTCATTTTGTGAAATAATATGTAGCTATGATTATATGGATATGCCCATTAGAAGAATGAGAATGTATGGCTCCTATAAGATCAAAGGCCCATTGGTGAAAAGGCCATTGTGTAGTAAAGGGAATTAGATCTCTCCCTGGAGGATGAATTAAATTGCCATGCACTTGGCACTTTTGACAGTTCTTAGAAAACTTGATAGACTCTTTCTCCATTTCTAGCCAATAATACCTAGCCCTAATAATTTTTTGGGCTAGTGTTAAACCATTTGAGTGTGACCCACAAATACCATCATGGACTTCCTCTAACACACATTGAGACTCTTCTCATTCTAAACATCTAAGTAGCATACCATCTAGACCTCGTTTGTATAGATCATGCCCAATGATAACATATCAAGAGGCATTGCGGATAAGGTATCATTTCTCATGGCGATTGAAGGTATCTGGAATGATTTGGTCTTTGAGATAGGATAATAGGTTTTTATATTGGGATGAATCATGACCTACAATAGTACAAATCATGTGGGTTTTAGGAGAATCATATGTAGGATAAGATAGTGTTTCCACCAGGAACTCATAGCCTAGCTCATGTTCAGGCGGCTGTAATAAAGTAGATAGCATTGTCATTGCATCGGTAGCCTTATTCCTTGTTCTAGGTATTTTCTCAAAGGTGATATATATGAAGTATTTCTTTAGATGATCTACCATTCTCTTGTATGGAACAAGCTTTTCATCTTTCATTTGGTAAACATCATTGACTTGATGAATTAAAAGTTGTGAGTCTCCATGAATGTGTAATTCTATTACTCTCCACTCAATTGATATTTTCATACCATTTAAAAGGGCTTCATATTCAGCAATATTGTTTGTACAAGAAAATTTGATTCTGAATGCCTTAGGAATGGAGTATCCCTAAGGAGTGATAAACAAGATGCCTGCTCCAGATCCATTCTATGTATAGGAGCCATCAAAGAACAATTGCCATTCTCTAGAAGAAAGATTGATGATAGAGGAATCTAGGAATTCCATTTGCATTGGTGTGTCATCGAACAAAGGTGCATATCCTAATTGATTAGGAATAACTTGGCCTTTAATAGCTTTTCTCTCAACATATTCAATGTCAAATTCACTTAAGAGCATGACCCATTTGGCTAATCTACCCGTGAGGGTAGCTTTTCTTAGTAGGTACTTTAGTGGATCAATCTTATCTACTAAATGCATGGTATGATTCAACATATAATGTCTCAATTTTTGTGATGCAAAGATCACAGTTAGACAAGCCTTTTGAATCATAGAATAGTTATTTTCGTATGCCACCAATGTTCTACTGATATAGTATATAGCTCTCTCCTTCTTGTTCTCATCATGTTGTGCAAACAATGCCCCCAGTGATGTATCTATAGTGGAGACATATAAGATCAAAGGCTTCCCTTGAATAGGAGGCATCAAGATAGGAGGATTTGATAGATATTTCATGATATGGTTAAAGTTATTTTCACATTCTTCATTCCATGTAAAATTCACACCTTTATGTAATGTTTTTGTAAAAGGTTGTGATATGTCCGCTAGTTGTGATATGAAATGCCTGATAGATTGTACTCTCCCTTGTAATGTCCTCATTTGACTAATATTATTTGGGGGTTGCATCTCCATTATAGCCTTTACTTTAGCTGGATCAACTTCAATGCTCTTCTTTGAAACTATGTATCCTAAGAGCTTTCTAGAAGTGACACCAAAAGCACACTTCTTAGGATTTAGTCTGAGACTAAATTTTTCCATTATGTCTAGTATCTTGCTTAAGTCATTTAGATGTTCAGCTCTAATCATAGATTTTTCTAAAGTATCATCAACATAATCCTCCATAGTTCTATGCATCATGTCATGAAAAATAGATGTCATGGCTCTTTGATATGTAGCACCAACATTCTTAAGCCCAAATTGCATGACATTCCAATAGAAGGTACCCCATGTACATGTGAAAGCAGTTTTCTCTTGATCCTCTGGAGCAATTTTTATTTGATTATATCCAGAAAAACCATCCATTAAAGAATACATCTTAAAGCTCGCAGTCATGTCCACTATCATATCAATGTTAGGTAATGGAAAATCATCCTTAGGGCATGCTTTATTCACATCTCTAAAATCTGTGCATACTCTTATTGATTTGTCTGGATTTGAAATAGGTACAATATTAGAGATCCATTCAACATAATCAATAATATGGATGAATATAGCTTTTAGTAGCTTCTCTAATTCAGCTTTTACCAAGAGTGCAACATGAGGATGCTTCTTTCTCAATTTTTGCTTAACAAGTTTGACATTTGGAGCTATAGATAAATGGTGCATTATAAGATCAGGATCCAACCCTAGCATATCTGAGTATTTCCATGCAAATTTGATCTTCTTTTCTATTTAGAATGTTGTAAATTTTTGTTTATCTTCTTCTAATAAAGATTGCACTACATGGATCAACTGTGGTTCCTCTATTGTTCCCAAGTTGATAAATTGAGTGGACTCAATTAGAACTAGAGATCTGTCCTATAAATGACTTGGAAGGACATCAAATATCTCATCCTTAGGCACCTCAAAGAGGTTTTCACCTTCGGATACATCTTTTATTTTTACTTTTGTAGGTTTTGAGACTGCCACAAAGTGGTTTTCACCCTCAGAACTTCTTTTCTTTTTATTCTTATTCTTATTTTTCTGACTAAGATACTTGATATCTGACTCCGTCATGCTAATGCTTGGTTCATTGATGGAAGTCCTCATAGGCTCAACTGCATTGAGGTAGCAAGCAAGGGCATATTCATTGGGAAAGGTATAAATACCCTGGCTCATATTTTAAGGGGTTTGGTCAAGAAGTTCAGGATTTTGGATAGTCAAAGTGGTGAAAGATTGGGAAATAGTGTTTACGGATATGGATCTGTCATCATTGGTCCTAACCTGACACTCAAGTTCAAAGGTGATATTACAACTTAAGACTTTCAATTCATGAATAGGCTCAATATCATTGTGGAATTCCACTTCAATCATCGGGGGATCTGACTCGTTAAGTTCATCATTTCACTCTAGACTTATGTTGGGTTTAGGTGCATATTGGTGAATAACATCAACATGTTTTTCTATAACAAGCTCATCTTCTTCTGAAATGGCTCCCCATTCATAGTCATTAGATTCTTCATCTATGCCTCTAGGAAATTTAAGAACATGAGTAAATTCAGGATGAATACCCCAAGAAGGGTTATCCTCAGATTTTGATTTGAATTCATACCCATGGGAATCTGTCTTAGAATAACTACCACCTTCCTCTTTGTCTATTTGATTATCTTGGAGATTAGTTGGTTCTTGTGGTGCAACTATCTCTTTCTCTATAGTAGGTTCTTGTGTTTCTACTACATTAATTCTTTTTATTGGATCATCTTCAACTTCAAGGAGGTCTTTTATTTCTTTAGGAAAATGCTCATAGGGAATGAGATCTTCAGTGGTGTCTAAATCATCACTATCAGATTGTTCTATTATTTCTCCCTTTAATTGATTTGTTGTGGATGGCTCAATCTATTCTAAGACATATGGGGAGTTCTTGCTAAGACAGAAAGGCTTCTTCTTATATCCTAGACCTGTTGTATGCTTTTTTCCTCAGCCACGATGACCAAGAGGTGATAGAAGACCTTTACCCTTTAATCCTAGAGGTCCTTTTCCTTTATTTCCCATTTTTGTGATCAGTTTATCTCTTAGGCCATATGACTTAGAAGAGATATTCGGTATTTTAGCATCACATTTTTTAACAACGTGAGATTTAGGTTCATCTTTGTATAGCCATGCGAGCACAACTTCATCCTCTTCAAACTCATTTTTAGATACTTGTTCTGCAACAAAATTTCCTTTATATGCTCCAAGAGGTTCTTTAGACTCTAGTTTGGACCATTTCAGAGTTCGTCCATAAGACTTAGGCGAGATAGGGAGAGATGTCAAAGATAAGACTGGCTCTATAGTATATTCTCCCATACCATTTTCTTTGATCTTAACCTCTTTAGAAATGTCTTCCATCTTGGATGTTGAAGCAACATCTAGGTGCTTAGTGGAAGATTCTCTATTATTAGGAACAAGTTTATCAGCACTCTCTTTCAATCTATTTCAAGTTGTATATAGATCAGCTGAGATTGTAACCTCTACTCCTTCATAAGGGAATTTCAAACACTAATGGTATGTAGAAGGAATAGCTTTCATTTCATGTATCCAGGGTCTCCCTAGAAGGATATTGTAAGCCAAAGGTAGATCCAGAACTTGACATATAGTATCTCTGATGACAGGACCTAGTATGATAGGTAACACAATTATTCCCTTGGAAGATGTTTCTTGCTCATCATATGCTTTGATAGTTATCTCTTTCTAGGATCAATGGCCATTTCTAAAAATCCCAATTATGTAATCAAGCTAAAAGAATAAATGTTTAGACCAGTGCCCCCATCTATCAACACACGTTTGACATGATAGTTTTGGATCAAGACTTCAATATGCAAGGGCTGGTTATGCGGATGACTCAAGGAATTATCATCTTCCTCTGAAAAGGAAATATACTATGGAGACATAAGATGACCAACCATAGTCTGGAATATGTCTAAATCAAGGTTATCAGGAACATTGGATCTGAGTAGAGCTTTGTCTAGAATGGCTTTATGAGCGAGAGATATCCGAAGCAACTCAAACATGGAGATTTTTGCATTTGTGTGTTGGAGTTGTTAGACAATACTATATGAAGTAGGCCTTATGTCTTTAGGATTTGGAGATTTAGATGTAGCCTTCTATTTAGAAGCAGATGAAAGATTGAAAGGCACCTTAGGGATATTGGATGAATCTTATATTTGTCCTTGTAGGTGTGCCTGAGCTTGTGATCAAGTAACTGCATTAGTTGATTGATTTTCTCTATCTTTCTTACAATTGTGATGACATTGTAACACTCGGATAGACATGGTTCAACCATATTGATGATAGCATTGTTTCCAAAGTATGCATAGTTGACTTTAGCACCCATATTAGGCTGAGAAGAAGAATCTTCTTTACCATGTTTAGGAAATGGTTCTATGAATGTTGTATGATCATTATTGCTCTTATGATTATCAATCATGATGTATCCATTATCAATTTTGTCTTGTATGATGTGCTTCAAGTGAACATAGTTATTAGTCTTATGACATTTATTGCAATGGAATTCACATAAATCATTCTCTCTCCACCACTTTAGTTTAGGTTCAGGATCAAAGAATTTTATCTCAGGAAAGTAGATGATTTTTTTCACCAATAGAGTTTTCATGGTAGATTCCAAGGATTCTCCAAGAGGAGTGAATTTGCAATTAGGATCTGTAGCCCAAGGTTTATAATCAGATGAATTTTTGTTAGACTCTGTTGCTTTAGCTTCGGAAGCTTTGATGGCTTGGGTGCCAACAATGAGATTGAAAGTAGGTGCCTTAGATGGGGCATAGATATTATCAACAATGCCATTTGTGATAATGCCTTTATTCTTGTTCCAATTTTTGTTTTTGTCTTTAGAACTAGATCCAGATTCATACTTGTCCTTTTGAAGTGTGATGTCTCCTTTTTTCACAAGTACTTTCTCAATTTTGATTGCATTATCTACCATCTTATCAAAAGATGTATGATTTTGCATTTGTAAAGGGTAGTTGATTTCTGGAACAAGATTGTTCATGAAGATTTCCAGCTTCTTAGTTTTTGGAATGGATCTAGCATATAGAGAAAATTTCTTCCTCCATCTCTTGAGAAATGTTAGGAATGGTTCACCTAGATATTGTTTCAGATTGTAGATTTTGATCATGGTGACTGGATGTTGAATATTGTAGGAGTATTTTTGATAGAATATTCTGATTAACTCCTCAAAAGTTTTGATAGTTGGAGGCATTCTAGAGAACCAATGAATGGCTGCTCCTCCCATAGATCAAGGGAAAAGACACATTAATTAAGTTGGTTTGTGCATGAACTCCATAGATTGAGTATAGAATTCTCTGACATGATCTTAAGGGTCAGAGTTTCCATCATACTTATCATATTTAGGCATCTCCACTCTTTTAGGGAATGATGACATGTACAAGTCTTTATCAAATGGAAAAGGGCATAGAGCTTCCATGGAGAACTCCCTAGGTTCCTTTTCTTTTTCAAGTTTGTTAAGTTTGAATTGCATGGCATGCATCTATTTCATCATAGCTTTGATAGGAGTCTCTTCATCATGCATGATGATATCTTCAACATTAAAGTTGGGAGGAAGTTTAGCTCCTTGATGAGCTAACTCTAGAAAATAGGCCTCTTTGTCTTCTTTCAAGAAATGCCTCATCATTCTCTTGAAGTCATCATCATTTTGATATCGAACAATTTTAGAAGGTGTAGGTTCTTGATCCATACCATGTTGAGAGTGATGTCCTTGGGACCCATGTTAGGAGTTTTAGGACTCCATGGATTAGATTGAGGTGGAGTTTGTTGATTACATCTGTGAGTTGATGGAGGGGGTATATAACTAGTTTTCAATCAAAAATTGCCCAGACCGTCATCTTCATAAAGACCAAAATTGTAGAGTTTCTCAAGATTTGAACCTATGTGAGTAGACAAAGTTGTGGTGTTAAGTGCTTCTCTAGATTTCTTATGTGAGGAAGCTCTAGTTTCCACCATTAACCTTGGGTGAAGCAAGAAATCAAGATGAAGACAACTGAAGAATGACTTGATTCAAGAATATCGAATGATGCAACCTTGCCAAGATTGAGTTGATTGAAGATTAGATCAGACATAAATGAAGGATATTGTGCCATATTAGTGTGGGTAGACACCCAACAGATGGCGGGCACAATCTCACACCACTTAGTCATTTTATTAACAAGACTGAATTTGAAGATAATTTTGACAATGTTTTGACACAAGATGAAAAAGACTCAAATTGATTAATCAGAAGAAAAAATCAGACTCAAGACTCCACTTTAGGAAAATGAATGAATTTGTTCTAGTTTCTACTCTGTTCCTGACACAGTGATTTGTTCGACAGATTCTAGAACTAGGTTGTAAAAATTGAGTCTCTGACAATTTTGACCACTTTATAGCAATTTTTCAAGATTTCTCAAATGACTTTTTGCAAGATCGTACAATAGTAGGTATGCTCTGAAATGACAGTTGACAAAACTCATACAAAAATTGCAAAGCTCGCACGACAATTGATAGCGAGATTTTGACTTTTTGCTTTTGACTGGTGGAAAAACTCGTACAACACTATACAAGTTGACATACAACAACACAGGGGTTCTGAAATGACAATTGCGAAAACTCGTATGACTTTCTGACCTTGTGGGATGACTTTTGACTCCATAAAGGAATTTTACTTCAAATTTTGCAAATTTTTTATTTTTAGTTTCAAATTGTTTGCAATTTTTTTTGTCCAGGTTTGAAGATTATTCTTGGATCGTTCATTTTCAGTAACCAAATAGATAAAAAAGCACACAAAACAACAAGCAAGTGATTCCAAGCACATCTGAAAAAAATGAATAGGGGACAAAGCAACCCTACGCATGAACAACCAAGTGACTAAATGTGATAATCCCTAGGAGTGCTAATTGTGTATGTTCCAAAAAGTTTTTCAATAACACACATATTATTAGAAAAATGAAAGTTTTGCCTCACTAGGGTTTGTAGTAATGGTTTGACTTTGCAATTTTGTGATCTCAAGAGGGCGAACTCCAATCCAGGTGCACTGGGGTTTTGACACAATTTGAGAAATTAATCAATCAGGAGCTGCTAGGGAGATTTGATAGCCCAACAAGAGACCACACCTATGAAGATTTCCTCCACAAGGACATTTATATAGCGACTGCTGCTAGCATGAAAAAAATGGATATTACTGCTTGAGGTTTCTTCCCCATGGTTGACCCAATTAAGGGAATGTCCACTACGGTTAACCCTCTCTAAAGGTGACTCGCAAAAGATACCACATGGAGACTGGTTCCAGATTCAAGGAGCTGAGTTTTTGATACTACCCAAAAAGGGAGTAGAGCATAGTCCTCTAGCCTTTTCACTTTTAACCAAAAAAAAGAAGACAGGTTAATTCGACACGCTAAGACCAAGATTATCTCACAAAGATCTATGACATCAACCGCTTATGATCTATCAACCCCTCCAGAGAGAGAATGTATCAATCAAAAGTTGAAGACAGACGAATCTAGTAGAACGTGAGACTCTCTTAGTAACCTCCCATCCTACAAGGGGATCCTTCATCAAGAAGAGCTTCGTATGCATGAACAAGTGGAAGAAGCCCACTCTCTTGAGATCATCCACAAATAGTGTTCATAGGGCCTATTTACTATGTGTAATAGATATGCAGAAAGCAAATCTATGTTCATTTTATAGCCCAAAATGAAGTCTGTGATATGAAAGCAAGAAAAGTCACACAAGATTGACACATGAGAGTTCATTTTAATCCAAATCAAAATGTTATCAACTTGAGAACAATAATTGAATTACTCATAATGCGCTTAGTAGATTTTACCTGTTTTAGCAATTTAGTTGCACTTTTTCCAATCAGATTCAAAAAATACCAGTCAAAAATAGAAGATTTCAATTGTTAGGGTTAGTTGTTAGTCCAAATCTGAAAATCAAATCTGGAGAACTACCAAAAATTCTAAAATGACAATTGAATTTTGGTGTCAAAACTCGTACGACAGTGGGTTACCTTCCAAACAACAGTTGGGAAACTCATACGATAGTGGGTGTCTTCTCATACGATAATAGATCTCCCAAATGATAGTGTGTACCTTCTGATATGAGCCTCAATAGAATCAACTATCGTACAATAGTGGGTACTTCCTAGCATGACTTTTGTTAGAAAGTTGTATGAAAAATGTATGGACAAAAAGTAAAAGATCGTAGTTTGAACCAGAAAATGATAAGAAAATGATAGAAATTGATAGAAATTGAATGGAAACCCATTTTAGGGCCCCACGGTGGGTGCCAAAAATGTGTGTGAATTTTGTACCTAGCTGTAGACACAACACTTCAGTAAAACATTAGAGGTTAGCAAAAATCAAAATCTGCAAGTAATTGAAACTATGCTAACCAGGCGATTTACTGCCTTCTAGTAGATGTGAGTATGATATTCTCAGATCGGACCGAGACTAGTGACAATGCAACACCTAAACGAAGGATTTGAATGCAAAATATGAAAGACTAGATGAATGCAAATTAATCTATTTTTTTGAATTTTCTATGCAATAAGAATGAAAAACTGTATGAATCTAAGCTAATATGAATGAAATTGAGAGTGAATGCAGATTTAATCTAAGAATGCAATGAATGAATATGAATGTAAAGCTATGATATGAAACTATGTAAAAGCCATGATCAACTATGAAAGATCTCACAAATCACCTATCGCAAGTGCTTAATCCTTCAATCACCAATTTGCCAGAGTAATTGTGAAAATTTGAGCGTTGATAATTATGAAGAGCTGAGTCTTGATTTTATAGAAATCTAGGGCTTTGAGGATGCAAGAGAAAAGCCATAAATCACTCTTGATAAACTCAGGTTGATTTTTGAGTTATCAAGAAATTAGAGATAATTAACTCACAAAAATCATGCAAAAGCAGTTTTTAACTCAAAATAGAGTTTAGATCAAATTTCAACTCATCATCAGATGTTGAGTTTCAATTTTAAAATTGATTGTTAATTTCTAGCTGCCTGCTTTTCTGATTGTGCATGATTTAATTATAAATTAATTTAAAATAAAGTGATTTATTCTCAACTTAACTAATTTTTGAAGTAAAACAATTGATTTATGGGTTAATCAATTATTAAGTCAAGCTTTATCCAAAAACTTTATTATTAAATATTGACAATTGACATGAATTGATTAAATAGGAATTTAATCAATTAGTCATAAGATTTTTGAATTATTGTCAAAATTAAATAATACAACTTAAGAATAATTTAGTTAAATGTAATTAAATAATTGAGTGGTAGTATTAAATCTAATTAATTAAATATTCAGAATATTCAATGAATCAAACTTTAGGATAAAGAAGATTTATCACCAAATGATTATAAAATTAAAGATAATTATGATAAATAGGAATATTGCTAGGAATATTCTCTGATGTAGAATTTAAGATAAAATAAATTAGAATTCGATAATGTGCAGATGTGCCTTAGGTTAGGACTTTGATGTCAATTTCGTTCGAATTGAAGATGTAGGAGGTTAATGAACCTATAGCCCATTTTTAGGGTATTACACTGGCAAAATGACTAAACGGGCACATGGGGGGCTAAAAATTGGCAGGATGACACAATCTCATACCTACAATATGACACAACAACCGGCATGTAATGATCAATCATAGGGAAAAATATACAATCCACCAAACTGAGCTACTCAGAAATCTGCATTTGACAGTTTGGCACATTGATAGAAAATGCAAACGGAATGGGCATAGCAAACTAACCAAATGTACTTGAAGAAGCTTCAGAATTGACACATAGGCTCTTTGATATACATGTTAAACATTCCCAAAGTGGTGAGCCATGAAACCTAACATGACACAAGATATTAAAATGCAAACATGGCCTGCTACAACAAATTGACACTTTGGCAAAAATGCAGATTTGGACAAGTGCTCAAAACAAGACATCATGAAACAACTTGAAACTTGAATTTAATGACCTGGGATGTCTTCAAATGATAAAACAAGGGTAATGGACACCTGACATGCATGGTTGACCTTAGAATCTCATCTGGAAAAATAGGCACAAAAGCATTTATAAGGCTTTAAACTGCAAAAATTTTAAATGGTACTTCAAAAACCCTTACTGCATTTTTAGTCCCAACAGAACTCTTAAAGCTCTATCTTTCATTCTATGTACAAGGTTTTGGGTCCTTTCAAAACCTATTTTTGCTTAATCAAAACAAAAAAACATCATTAGTATTAGTTTTACCATCAAGAGTCATTAATCATCTTGCTATGATCAAGCGAGGAGTATTATCTTCAAATCTGACTACACCTCCATCATACTTGTTAAGCTGCACAAATTTTTATTTATCATGATTCATGTGATGAGAGAATCCACTATCTATAATCCATTTAGATTTCTTTTCTACATATGAAACCAAAGATTTTTCTTCATGAATAGGATCTTCATCTTTAATAGAAACAATCATAACCTCATCTTCATCATTCAAAGATTCATCATCAGAAGTACGTATTTTCATTGAAATTTTAGTTAATATTGTTTTAAAATCTTTATCCATGGATATATGTTGTTATCAAAAATTATTTTGAGAGAACTCTTATTATGTATATATCAATTTCATGAGAATTTCTTTTGTGCACATTGAAAGATTAAAAATAGGCAAGTTCATATCACTCATAGCATGTCCTCTAGAATCGACTATTAGTTGAGTAACACAAGGGAAAAGTCAAGTATGTCTGGAAATCCTTAGCACATTTTGTTTATAAAATAAGAATGGGTCAGAGACAAGTAGTGCCTTATGAGAGAAAACCATTTGTAAAAGGATACATCAGAGAAGGTCATATCGATGAGGTTCATTAGTATAGGAAAGGTCTTTGAAAAAAGTGACTTTTACTTGTCCCCTTGCCCGATGAACCTATCTGTACATATTATGATGACATGATCTATTAGTATAAATTATGTCATCAATAAAAGGAGTTTTACGGTATTCTGATACCCAACGAGGGTATCATAATAACTAGTGTTAATGATATTAACATTGCATGCATATATGAGGTATCATAATGTGATATACCAATGAATATCTTATCATTATTGTGAATGTGATTGGTATGATTAAGAAATGGTTGTATCGGTCCCCGATAAATTTATTGATGTTATTGTGTGTGAGTGATTTACACCTTCATGAAATAACAAGATTTAAAGAGAATTTACACTATTCAAAGCAAACTAATCTAAATAATGCACAATTAATCTAAATATCTCATGGTTCTCTAAATTGAAGTGGTAAATGAGGCTCTCAGCTGCAAATCCTCACTAGTGACACTCTAATTATGAGAATTGAACTAAGAATGATATGCAAAATAGATCTAATTATCAAATTCTAGCTCTATTTGATAAGAAAATCTCTAAAATGATCAACAATTTAAGCTAAATATCAATGAAAATGCTAAGTGAGTGGTGTGGATGCAAATTGCAAGAGCTTTGCTGCAATTCAAAGATATGGAGTGGATGAATAATGCCTCAAAATGCCTTCTATTTATAAGATTTTCCCAAGGGTAGGGCGTAGAGTGAGATAACCATGGTTATGCTTGGGTAAGGTCAATTGGCTTTGCTTTGTCCCTAAATGGGGGGACAAACATTTAAATGGTTTCAAAAGGCTGGACCATTTCAACAAAAGTGAGTGATTTGTGTCCATTTTGTCTCCTTTTTCCTTTGTTGAGGGAATTTCATATTTATTAAATAATTAAAGTAATTAAATTTAGCCATGAAGGGTAAGAGGTTCATTTTGATTTTTCATTTCAACAACTATGTCATTAATTGAATTTAATCAATTTCTTAGTGTTTTTCCCCTTTTCAAGCTTTATTTAATCATTTAATTATTTAATTGAATTTTCCTTTGATTTGAATTGCCTTTGTTCCATTTATCGATTTTCTCATGCTATTTTGATGACTTGATGCACCTTTTGATTGATTTAAGCCTTTGCCAATTTTCCATGTCTACAAATGCCCCTCTTTGAGTCGATGTGCGAAGAACACCGATTCAAAGATTCCCTTAGTATGATGATCTGATTCTGGTCCTGGTTCTGATATGCCTCTGATCATTCTGATTGATGTACTTCCTGATGACGATGATGTGCCTCTGATGATGGTGCTGATATGATTCTGATGCCTCTGATATGATATGGGTCCTGATATGATGATAGGTCCTGGGTTCACTGATAAAGGTCCTGGGTTAATTGATTGCTGATATGTTGATAGGTTTGATATGATGACAGATTTGATATGATGACAGATTTGATATGATGATAGATTTGATATGAAACTGATATGCAATTGATTTGCCTCCTGATATGATACTTGATATGATATGATATGATACTGATATCTTGATATGATACTGCTATGATATGATATGATATGCCCCACTGATAAATGTTTTTGACGTGATGCCCATTTGATACTCTGATGCCCCCTCAGAAATAAAACATATTGAGTCCTTGATTTGAACGAGTTTGAGTAGTTGGAATATGTTTTGATTTCTGATACCGTTTGAAAGAAATAATCAAGTTTGATTCATGCCCCGATTAATGAAAATGTCCTATGATAGGTTCAAAGTGCATTTTTTTAAGTGTTTATGAGAACTAATTTCACCTTAAATAGGGTAAAACCCCTCATTTTACTATTCATTTGCACCATTCCTTCTTGAGATTTGAGCTCTGATTTTAGCCTTTTGGAGACGATGGTGGTCCCACATCGCGAGCATCGGTTTGAGAGAGCGCGCCGGTTCAGTCGGAGAGCGACCGATGGTCCTCCGGTATGTCATTCAAATTTTCCGTATGCCTTTAAAGTTGCATTTATGACCTTATTTAATGCTTTTAAAAATTTTAATTTTGCGTTCGTGAAAAGAAATGTCACCTCCGTGCATTTTAATATCGCCTGAAAATTTTAAATGTCACCTTCAGTAAATTTTATGTCGCCTGCCTTAGGTATTTTCACGCATTTAGAAAATCTGGTGTCGCCTAAGGATAATTTAATGTCACTTAGGTTTTAAACATTTTTATCAGGTATCGCGTGATAATAAGATGTCACCTACGGAAAATCTTATACCGCCTCCGTGAAATTAAGTCACGCGGATGAATAAAATCACGCGTTTGAGCAAAGAAATGTCACCTCTGGTAAAAGAAATGACACCAGAAAGAAAAGTCGCGTAAGAAAAAATTTGTTTATTTCAAACTTTTCTAAGACGTCTGATTGCTCGATTGCATCAACTTGATTGATATCGATCACGTCAATGAATTCAATCGAATGTTTAGTTAGGGTATTCCCTTTGTTTGATTTCAACAACGAATTAGGACATAGGTAACTATAATATCGAAGAATAAGGTTAATCAATCTTCATCATGAATGATAGATCATGGATCTAAATGTCCATTCATTTTATGCTCAAATGCTTAGAAACATAAAACTAGGATCGTCCTTCCTCAATGCTTAGAGTTAGGATTAGTAAGTCTGATAGGTATATTTAAATTGATGACCATGATTGATTGTTTGATTTCCTGATAGTAAGTTACTCATGTGGTTCCCTTGCTTTGATTAAACAGGAGGATGTCCCTGTGCTGTACCTTCGGACTGTACCACACTGGGTGATGGAGCTTAGGACCCAGTTGACTGACGCCGAGAGGCGAGTGATTAGGCGCTGCGGTTTACTATGCGTACTAGAGCTTCCTCGGTTCCAGATGAACCGAGGTTTGATTACTGCTGTCGCAGAGCGTTGGCACTCTGAGACAAACACATTTTGGCTACCACAGGGCGAGATGACTATTACACCTGAGGATGTTTACAGATTGCTACGGATCCCGACTCATGGAGAGATAGTATATTATGATGCAGTCTATGACGGGACCTATTGTCGACGAGTATTCGGAGATCCGTCTATTGGTGATGATTGTATCTTATGGCCTCAGTTTGCCTCATTTCCTATTTTACCAGCCTTATTAGGTGCTATCATTGGTGGTGTTTTATTACCTGATCGGCGAGGTCACGGATTTTCAGTGGGATGGGGCAGGATTATCGAGGATTTGCTACATCATCCTCGACGCTTTGACTGGGGATCTTGTGTGCTGGCACAGCTTTATCACGATCTGCATGAGGTGGTTTACAGGAGATCAGCCTCATTATCTGCTGGGATTCATATTTTACAGTTGTGGATATGGGAGCACTTACCAGTCAGTCGTCCTATATCAGATCGAGATCGTCCTCTAGGATATCCTTTCGCATGGCAGTATACTGGTATGGTGACACAGCATCACTTGGGTCACTTGGAGTATTGGCGACGGTAGATGGATGACATGGATGAGGTCTATTGGAGACCATATGTTGAGGTCGAGGATTGGAGAGAGGATAGCTTGGAGTTACCATATATGTTTGCTCCTCGATGGATGATCGGCAGGATCGACTCTGTTCTGGAGAGATTCTTGGCAGGGAGAGTACTACGACAGTTTGGGTGGATTCAGCCTATGCCTCAAGGATCTGCAGTATATGCTCGTTCTAGTGCAGAGCGTGCTACTTGGGGTCACATGCCTTCATATGATGACGCTATAGAGCAGATATCATTACTGGGTTATATGGATTGGGACATGAGGTTACACATCAGAGATGCCGGAGTCACACAGGAGTATCTAGCTTGGTTGATGGAGCATCTGATGCCTCGCTTTACAGACCCTGCAGAGCCAGTACCTGGGCGAGATGATGATGGTGATGATGTTGGTGGTGGGAGGAGACGCAGAGGTAGACCCCGAGGTAGGGTAGTGATTAGGCTCAGAGGACGAGCGAGAGATGCACCGGTATAGGCACCTCCTCCTCCTCCTCGTCCTGCAGTAGCACAAAGACAGAGGATAGATCGTCAGGATCATGTGAGGGCTGCTAGACAGGATCCAGGGACAGGACAGGATACGAGAGCAGGATTACAGCAGGCTACTGTGGATGGTCAGGATACAGGTGCACAGCAGATGCCAGCAGCTTTTTCCCGTGATCGGGGAAAAGCTCCTATAGATACAGGTGATCCTCAGAGTACCTATGAGGTTGGAGAGAGCTCTAGTACTACCCAGCTACGAGCAGATGTGGGAGTATTACGGACAGAGGTGTCACAGATGTCATCTATGATTCAGCAGTTGGTATCGGGTTTGGCTCCCTTGGTTCCTCTCCTTGTTGCTATGGTTGGTCAGACACCTCCTCAGTAGCCTCCATCACAGCCTCCTCCACAGCCTCCTCCAGGACCTCCTCCCAGTGGTGACGAGAGATGAGCTATGAGTGCTCTTATTGATCATTTATGTACTGATGCTGAGATACTTGATATTGTACCATAGTCTTGTGACCTTGGTGTCACCCTTCCAGTTGTATTTTGACACTTATTTGACATTGATGCCCCTGTTGATGGGCGATTATAGAGTTGAGTTTTATGACATCATTGTTATACTTGATATATTGAGTTATGAGTAGACGTGTGATATGAGAACATTTATGATCTTTCCTGCTTTTACTTGATGATATATGAGATTTCCTTTAGATGCTGCTATATGTGTTTATCTAATGCATTTGTTTTTTGGATGGATATTGGCTATGGATGCAACGTATCTTATGTATGATATAGATAGATGGATGCATTTCTTCTTCCTGTATGGATGCAGTTTTGATATGTTATTTCTCATGTATGCAATCTGTATGCAAATGTAAATGATTATTTCCTTCTTTTCTTTGATAATATCTATGTAATGATTAATGATATGGAATGAATGCAAAAAGTATAATCTCATTTATTTTTATTTTTGTAGAAAAGATGATGTTGAAATGATGTTGTCCTTGTTGATTTAACCCTATTAATGATGTCATGTACCCCCTTTTTGATGCGAAAATAAAACCCTTGGGAAAAAAAATGCACATGCAATTAATCTAACATGAGAATGCATTTAACCTTTTTATGAATGCAGCTAAGTGTCACTAGCTTTTAGCAAATAAATGCCTTGAGGATATATTTTCATCATTGAGCACTTGGGACCGGAAAGTCGATACAATCACCACTGCCCACTGACATGATGATATGAATATCGCTTTTTATTTACTGCTCATATGGCAACCTCCGTTTTGCTTTCCCATCGGTCTCATCGATACGACTATCACTGATTTCAAAAAAATCATGAGTACGAATACCGATTTTGTCGGATTCTATGTTGCAAGTGGATTTTGTCATTTAGATATGAAGAATCTAAATATCCAAGGTATCCGATTGCGTAAACAAACAAAGGTTAACTCATTGTTTTATAAGATAATCCTCGACGATTCTTTGATGACCATGTCTTTAGATGAATTCTCATAAGGCAATGAATTTTCCTCCAAACAGTCACGTCATAGTCAAGAAAAATATCATGTCTCCATCATTGCCAATCTAGTCGAAACATCCTTGATGAGCTAAAAAGACTTGATACAAATTGAATGAATGTAAGTAAACAGATTTTTAACCAACTTTTCAAAAGAATCTATCTAAGTGTTTTGCATTGTTTTCTGATTTTCAACAAAATATATTTCCAAGTGTTTGATCATGACATGATTTTTGATTTTTAATCCTGAATAATAAGTCAATTTAGGCTTCAAGAATTTTTTTGTGGTAGTCAACTTTTTTTGTTATCAATCCAAGGTTTACAAAAATCTGATCTCTTTTCTGAAAATGTTGATCTCTTTCTGCTTGTGACTGAATGTTGTTCATATGAATCCTTTTTGAGGTACCCACTTTCCAATCCGTTTATGCTGCCCCCAAGTATTTGATGTATCAATTTTGACAACTTTAGGCAATGCAAAGGATGGTGCTACAAACTGTTATTATGACTATGTACAAATGACGGATGCAATGAAGGTTTAGACAAATGGGATGATGAGATGCATTATATACACATGTGACTAGGAAGGAAATGACTTAAGGGAACCAAAAGCGCTTGTTACCAAGTTTTCACTTTTGGGTATTCTCTTTTTTTTTTTTTGCTACCAAGGCGCCTATTTGCTAGGTTTTCACCAAGGCACTTTTTCTCTTTTTTCATTTTTTTATTTTTTTTATTTTTTATTTTTTGTTTCATTATCACCTTGGCGCCTATTTGCTAGGTTTTCACCAAGAGATAGTTTTTCAAATGTTTTTGCTTTCTTCAGGCTCAATTTTCCACTGTTTTTGATCTTTCTTCTTTTCCAATGTTTTTGAATTTTCCATTTTCAAATGTTTTTGGTATTTTCCATTTTCAATTATGTACAATAATTATGATGCTCTCTCATCTGATACTCTTTATAGTCTTTCATCTGTTTTAGGTGTAGAATCTCTTCAAATGAATGCTATTTATGGGTTCTTGTAATTCTTCACCATTACATTCTGATAACTTATATGTTCCAGTTCCAAAGGATGATGCTATCACAAATGGGCCTATCCAATTAGCTTCCCACTTTCCTTTCTTTTCCCTTTCAACTTGATTTTTGGGATTTTCTCTTAGTACCAAGTCTCCTACTTGAAAAGTTCTTGGTTTGATGTGTTTGTTGTAATTGTGTGCAATCCTGTTTTGATAACCTTTTAAATGCTCATAAGCTTGAGTCTGATGTTCCTCTAACAATTCCAATTGTTGTAGTCTGGCAATCCTATAATCCTCATCAGTGATCAATCCTCTTAATGAAACCCGTAGAGATGGAATTTCAACTTCTAATGGTAGAACTGCTTCGGTTCCATAGACTAAAGAGAATGGGGTAGCTCCTGTAGGTGTTCTGATACTAGTTCTGTAAGCCCATAGTGCGGGATTTATTTGCACGTGCCAATCTCTTCCTAATTTGTTAACTGATCTTTTTAATATTTTGAGGATATTTTTGTTTGTTGCCTCAGCTTGTCCATTGCCTTGTGGATAATAAATGGATGATGAATGATGTGTAATGTGAAATGTCATGCAAAGTTCATCAATCTCCTGATTTTTGAATTGTTTCCCATTATCCATGATAATGGCATGTGGAATACCATAGCGGCAAATTATGTGGTTCAAAATGAACATTGAAATTTGTTTTCCGGTTGCTGTTATTAATGGAACTGCTTCCACCCATTTGGTGAAGTATTCTGTTGCTGTGATGATATACTTGTGTCCGTTTGAAGATGGAGGATATATGATTCCAATCAAGTCAAAACCCCATTGATAAAAATGCCATGGTGTAATGAATGGGTGTAATTCTTGAGCCGGTGCATGTATCATATTACCATGATATTGACATTTGCTGCATGTCTTCACAAATTGACAAGCATCCTTTTCTAATGTTGTCCAAAAGTACCCTAGACGAAGGATTTTCTTAGCTAGATTAAAACCGCTTGAGTGTGACCCGCAAATGCCTTCGTGGACCTCGCGTAAAGCTAACTTAGACTCTTCTTCCTTTAGACATCTAAGTAACGTCCCATCAAGACCCTTACGATACAATGTGTCTGAAAGGATTAGGTAATGGGCGGCTTGGCGTATGAAGTTACGTTTTTGGGCACGAGTTTGGTCTATGGGGAGTACTTGGTCTTTAAGGTAAGTATAGATGGGTCCATACCAAGGAGAGTCATGTCCATGTAAAAGAGCAACAATTTGGGTGTCAGGAAGGTTAAATGCCGGTTTTACCAACTCTTCCACCAAGAACTCATACTTCTCATGTTGATCTGGTTTTTGTAACAAGGAAGCCAAGGTAGCCATGGCATCTGCTGCTCTATTCTTTTCTCTTAGAATCTGTTCAAATGTGATCAAAGCAAAGTACTTCTTCCATCCATCAATCAAGGTTTTATATTTCATCAATGTGATGTCCTTGGTATTGTATTCATTATTAACCTGATTGATTATGAGTTGGGAATCTCCATACACTTGTAATTCTGCAATACTCCATTCTAAAGCCATTTTGATGCCAATGACTAATGCCTCATATTCCGCTATATTATTGGTGCATGGAAATAAGAGTTTATAAGACTTTGGAATGGTGTATCCTTGAGGGGTAACCAATAATATACCTGCTCCAGAACCTCCTTGTGTGTAAGATCCATCAAAATATAACTTCCATGTCTTTGCTTCTATGTTGACAATTTCTGCATCTGGAAATTCAATTTGCATGGTTTGTGTAGACTCCATTGGGTTATCTGCTAAGTGATCTGCTATCACTTGTCCTTTAATTGCTCTTCTATCAACATATTCAATGTCAAATTCACTTAGGATCATGACCCATTTTGCTATTCTACCTGTTAAGGCAGTTTTACTTAGTAAGTACTTGAGAGGATCAATCTTGGCAATTAATTTGATCTTATGCATCAACATATAATGTCTTAGTTTTTGAGATGCAAAAACCACTGCTAGACATGCTCTTTCCATGAATGAATAATTGAGTTCATATTTTATTAAGGTTCTACTAAGATAGTAGATTGCCCTTTCTTTTCCTTGCTCATCTTCTTGTGCCAACAATATGCCTAGAGACCTTTCTGTGGCTGATATGTATAACAACAGTTCTTTACCTTTGATAGGTGACATAAGAATAGGTGGGTTTATCAAATAAGTCTTCAAAGTAGCAAAGGCCTTATCACATTCCTCATCCCACATAAATGTAGTGTCCTTGTGTAACAATCTGGTGAAGGAGTGACACTTTTCTGCTAATTGAGAGATAAATCTCCTTATTGATTGAATCTTTCCTTGTAGTGACCTCATTTGGCTAATATTTCTTGGAATCTCCATTTCTAGAATTGCTTGTACTTTTTCAGGATCAACTTCAATGCCTTTTGCTGACACTATATAACCCAATAACTTGCCAGATTGGACACCAAAGGCACACTTCTTTGGGTTTAGTCTAACTTTGAATTGTTCTAACCGAATGAATATTTTTCTTAGGATTTGTAAATGCTCTTCTCTATTGTGGGATTTTGCTAGAATGTCATCCACATAATCTTCTAAAAAAGTATGCATCATGTCATGGAAAATAGTTGTCATGGCCCTTTGATATGTAGCTCCAGCATTTTTTAAACCGAAGGGCATAACATTCCAACAAAAAGTACCCCAAGGGCAAGTAAATGCTGTCTTTTCTTGGTCTTCGAGAGCAATCTTGATTTGGTTGTAGCCACTAAATCCATCCATTAATGAGTACATTGCGTGACCTGCTGTCAAATCCACTATGGTATCAATGCTTGGCAATGGGAAGTCGTCTTTGGGACATGCAAGGTTTAAATCTCTGAAATCCGTACACACACGGATAGATTTATCATGTTTAGTAACTGGCACAATGTTAGAGATCCAATCAGCATATGCTATTGTTCTTATGAATCCCACCTTTAACAATTTTTCCAATTCTGCCTTGACTAGAAGAGCCACATGTGGGTGCATTTTCCTTAGTTTTTGCTTCACAGGTTTAACTCCGGGTCTAACATTCAGATGATGCATTATGAAATCAGGATCCAATCCAGGCATATCGGCATATGACCATGCAAAATTTACTTGTTGTTCTTGGAAGAATTTGATAAAGTCCTCTCTTTCAATAGATGTAAGTGATGCAGCCAAGTGTACAACCTTTGGCTCTAGTTCCATGCCAATGTTAACTTTTTCTGTTGGTTCTATAAGAATAGATGACCGTTCTTCTTCATGTTCAGGCAAAGTATCCAATCTCTCTTCTAATGGTGCCACAGTTGGGTTTTCACCAAAAGAAACGTCTTTTATTTTCATTGTTTTTGGTTCTAATGGTGCCACAGTTGGGTTTTCACCAATAGAACTTTTCATTTTTTTATTTTTTTTTATTTTTTATTTTTTTTGACTAAGAGATTGGACCCTTGCTGTTGTCATCATGTCCGTATTGAGTTCGTTGGTGAAAGAGGGTTCAACCGCATTGAGGTATTGGTTTGTGGCTTGGTCATTTGGGAAGTAAAGTAAGTCATGTGGTTCAGTTTGATCCCAATCAATGAGGTCTGGATGTATCAAAATTAAGGAATTATTGGGTAAGGTATCATCAATAGGATTTATGGACATGACTTCGTTTGAGGGTTCATACATTGTATCGTTTAGGTCTATGATGTGTGCTTCCTCAAGATGATCCATGGAAGCAGGGTCAAAGTCCCCTTCGCTTGAATCCTCGTCGACCTCTACAGGAAACAATGTGGGAAAAGCCACAAGTGGGTTAAAACTAACATTTGAATTTCCCTCCTCTGAAGGTGTCCAAAATGTTTCTATCCATGCTCCACTACTAGATGCTTGTTCTATATTAGGCCTTTGAATAGAAGATTCTTCATTAATTGGAGCATCTTGTTTTGGGATTTTTGCATAAGTATGTATAACAATGACTTCTTTATCTTGACATGACTCATCTGATAAAGTATCCCATTCATAATCCCTAGAATCATCACTATCTCCTTCGGATTCTAATGCATTTATTTGAGGATGAAAATCATGCATTGGACTTGAACTTTCTCCCTTATATTGAAAACCTACTCCGGATTTTTCATGACTTGCCCTCCAAACAGGTTCAATAGGTTCTAATAATCCTCTATTTCTTTGGCCTAGGGGTCCTCTTCATTTGTATCCCATCTTTTGCATAATATCAAATCCTTTTCCATATTGTTCTGTTTGTATATTAACATGCTGAATTCTTTCCATGGGAGTGTCTAGGGTACCATCCTCATCATGATAAAGCCATTGAAGGACATCATCCTCTTCCTTATCCCATGTTGCTTTGCTATCTTCCCTCACAAAATAAGAATTATACTTATGTGGAAGATGTTCTTTTGAGGGTTTTCCATGTGATTTAGGAGACATGGGCATGTCAAATAGAGAAACTAAATATTCTCCTACCCCTTTTGAACTAATCTTGCATTGTTTGTCAAATTTGTTCATCATCTCACTCATGTATTGGTAATGATCTGCTTTAGCTTGTTCTTTTTCCTCTTTAGTAGGTTTGTAGATCACTGTTTCCAATTTAGGTGCCACACATGGACTTTCCATCACATTTGGACCCTCGTAGCTCACTTTTTCCTTGCCCTTAGTTGATGTAGTTGAGCTAGCTTGAAGAGGATTTTGTGCATCTTCATTGGTGATTCTTGGAACAACTCCTTCACGATTATGTGGAATGTATAATTCATGCAAGGGTTTGAGTGCATTACAATATTGAAATGGATTTGAGTCTCCTCCAACTGTGATTTCTTCACCCATGTATGGGAACTTGATGCATTGGTGGTATGTGGAGGGGACAGCTTGCATCTCATGAATCCAAGGTCTTCCCAATAAAATGTTATAGGTTAATTTCATGTCCAACACTTGACATTTGGTTTCCTTCTTAACTGGTCCCACTTGGATGGGCAACACAATCATGCCTTTAGAAGCTCTTTCAGCCTCATCATAAGCTTTTATGGTGATTTTCTTTGTAGTGTCAATGCAAGACTCGGATAAACCTAAGGATTTTACAAGACTCAATGTGCATATGTTAAGGCCAGCCCCTCCATCAATAAGGGCTCTTTTGACTCTATGCCTTTCGATCAAAACCTCTATATGTAATGGCAAATTTTGAGGATGAGTTATAGACATGTCATCTTGATCTGAAAATGAAAGACAATGAGGAGCCACAAGATGTCCTACCATATTTTGAAACTTTTCTTCCCCTAAGGTAGTAGAAACATGTGTTTCTTCCAAAGCTTTTTCCAAAATCTCTTTATGATTTGGTGACAACTTCAATAACTCTAAGATTGAGATTTGTGCTGGAGTACGTTGCAATTGGTCTACCAAACTATAAGGTCTTGCTGCTGTAGGAGATTGTTTGACCACAATGTTGGATGGTGGGATATTGGTGTTTTGAGGGACTATCCCTTGTAAAGTCATTCTAGAATTCTGCCCTCTTGTAATGACATTTGTTGCTTCCTTTTGAGGCTGTTCATTAATGATGATAGCATTAACAATATGATCATATGATGGCGCAAAGTTGAGATTATTGGCGCTTTGTTTCTTTCCATTTGATGACTCACCTTTATCATGTTTGTAAAAAGGTTGTTTGAAGGCCGTATGATCTTCATTATTTTGGGGTCCATCAACAGTGATTATTTTATTATCTATCAAGTCTTGCACCACATTCTTTAATTGTAAACATTCATTTGTAGGGTGCCCCCGAATCCTATGATATTCACAATGATGCTTAGCATCCCACCAACCCGGCTTGTGGTCTGGTTCATAAGGTTTAATAGCGGGTAATGTAATAACATTGTTAGCTATGAGAGTCTTTAATGCAGTTTCAAGTGATTCTCCCAAGGGTGTAAAGTGTCTTGCAGGAGTGGGTTTCAAATACTTATCATACTTGCTGTTTTGATCCTTGTTCCCTTGATTATTCTTATTGGCATTGTTGTTATTGTTGGAAGGTGCATTATATGCTTGATTAGCATTATTCACTTGATTTGGTGTCTTTGTAAGGGCAAATGGAATCACCTTCAAGTTGCTGGATTCCACTACACCATCATTAACAATACCTTTGTTGTTATTCTTTGCAGCATAATGGCTATTGTTGTTGTACCAACTTTTATTTGGATTGTTGTTATTGTTGGTATTGTTGTTGTTGGAGTTAGAGTTATTCTTATTTTCCTTGTGCAATTTCAACTCTCCACTCTTAATCAACACTTCTTCCATTGTAATTCCGTTATCAATTAGATCCTGAAAGGTTTTGGGACATTGCATCCTTAGTCTATAATTCAGCTCGCTTCTTAAACCATTAATAAAGATATCCATTTTTTCTTTCTCCGGTACACTTCTTGGATATCTAGCAAATGCAGTCCTCCATCTTTGCAAGAATGTGAGAAAGGCTTCTCCATCTTGTTGCTTCGTGTTACATAACGTTATCATGGTGACCTCATGTTTGATGTTATAAGAGTAATGAGTCACGAATTTAGATGCTAACTCTTCAAAGGATTTTATGCCGGATGGTAGTTTTGAAAACCAATCCATGGCTGTTCCTCCCAAGCTTCTTGGGAATAGTCTCATTAAATAGGTTGATTCATGCATGAATTCAAGACTCAATGCACAAAACCCCCGAAGATGATCATGTGGGTCAGATGTTCCTTCATATCTCTCATATTTAGGAAATGTTACATTAATGGGAAAAGGCACCATGACCAAACTCTTATCGAATGGAAAAGGACATAATGTTTCAATAGAGAAAGGCTTAGGAGCCCCATTTTGTTTCAAATTGTCAATTTCCATTTGTAATGCCTTGAATTGTTTCCTCATTGCTTCCATAGGGTCTTCTATTTCCTTGGGCTTTAATTGTTCTATGTCAAAATCTTTAGGTAGCTTTACCCCCGTTTGTATTAAGTCCATGAAGTGTTTTTCTTTATCCATAAGCATGGTCTTTTTCATTAGTTCTATGAAATAAGGACATTGTCTTGCCTCTAATGCTCTTTCAATCGTGGCTTCTTCTGCAGTTGGGGGTAAGTTTGTATTATGAGGAGGCAATAAGTTGTTGCCTTGTGAATTTGCCTCTTGAGAATTAGGGTCTCTTCCTCCATTATTAGAATTTCCTTGATTGTTGTTAAGATCCATACCTCCATTCATGTTGTTCCCTTGGTTGTTATTGGGATCTATGCCCCCATTCATGTTGTTCCCTTGGTTAGTGGGATCGATATTTCCTAGGGTACCACTAAACATGTTGTTAATGTCCTTTGCCTTAGTGGGATTTTCAGTCACTCGTGAAGTAATGAAAGTGTTCTTTGGAAATGGGAGCTCTTCTCCGTTGTAGGTCCCGTCTGTTTGTAATGCTTTCCTTATGGAGAGTGACCTTGTAATAATAGGCATGAACAAACTTTAAGGGTATGTTGACTTTCTTCTCTTGATAAGCTATTTTTGGAATAAGGTAAAAGTTTTTAATCAATTTTAAATGGTTTAAAATTTTAATGGTGTTTTTATCAATAACTTTGGAATATCTTGTTTGAAAATAAAAACAATCTCAACACACACATCAATTGGGTACCATATCCCTAGAATGCTCTAATGTGTATATTTTTGAACGTTTTCACAGGTTTAACACAAGAATAGCTTCCACACAATCTACCTAGCACATAATTGGTTCGTAAACATGGCTCTAATAGGTAGTTTTGCTATTTTACCGTTATGTAGTAAGTTTTCCGTTCAAAAGAGATCTTAGCTTTTCATCCCCCAACTATGTTAAGGGGCTTCCCACACGCACAAAAGCACGATTTTGCGCAATCCGTTAGGACTACTAGAGGAAGTTCGAAAGAGCTAAAATCCTTTTGTCGTGTACCCCATTAAGGATACCCACGTTTCATTTTATAGTGGGTCGGATTCTCGCGGCAAAAGCAAGTGTATCCCACTTTGGGCTGTCCCTCTCACCGGCCCTTCTAAGGCAATCTCGGGAGGCGAGCCCACTAAGTTTTAAACATATTCATTGAAAAGCATGAAAAATAGATTTGGTAGAGCAAGTTTGGGAATTTGATTCACTCAAAGATTGAAGAGCATATCCCTATTGCTTTTCCCTTATCCCAAACACTCACAATCAAATTTGGTTCTTTTTCAACCCCGTGACAAAGGGGTTCTTAGAATTGAAGTGTTTATTTTTTTCCTTTTATGATTAAACTATGTTTTTGAACTTTGAAAATGCCACAATTTAAGGGAAGTGCAAGCTTGATGAGAAAAATACCTCAAACGATGCTAGCAAAGGCTAGGCGCATTTTTAAGTAGTAGATTTTTCATTTTTCTCTCCAAATCCTTCTCTTACCTTGGCAAAATGTTCCCTCCACCAACAAGTTAGTCAGCACAATACAAACAAAGTGAGGGGAAACCAAAATCAAAGCTAAAAATGATATAATTGATTATGCTTTTGATTCTTTTTTTACCAAAATACTTGCAAAATTCTTACAAATTTAAGGACTGAATTCCCAATTCAATGAGACATATTTTCGTTTGTAAGCATCTACAACAACAATGTATTTGGCATGTAATTCTACTTCTTTCTCTAAATTATTATTGAGAACAAAGGTAGAATGTACCCGGTTTTCTTTCCTTATCCTCTTAGAGATCAATTTCTCCTCTAAGTTGTATCTTCTCTCTGGTTTTTGCACTTTCTTATGACAGACCATGCTCCTGAGACAAAAAAAATGACAGTAAAGTTAGCATACAGTCCTTATTTTGACAAAATAGTGAAAATACTGTCAGGCGACATTGTCCAGACTACAGGCGAGATCAAATTTAATGAAGACGTGACTACTTTAACCGCGAGCGTCACCAAAAGGGGCTCAAGCAAGATCAAAATAGTCAAGTGCGATATTAAATTTAGCAAATGCGTGAAATCTTTATTACAGGCGACAACAGCAATTACTCTAATAGAAAATAGTTGCTATACCAGGCGACATTTCTTTTGTTAAAGGCGATATCTAATTTAACAAAGACGTAATTACTTTAACCGCGAGCGTCACCAAAAGGGGCTCAAGCGAGATTAAAGTGATTATGTGCGATATCAAATTAAATGAACGCGCAAATTATTTATCAAAAGCGACAAACTAATTCAGATAAGCGACATCTTATTAAATGAAAGCGACATTTAAAATAATAAGAGCGACAAATCAAAAGCAAAGTGCAGTAAACTCCCTTTACACCAGGCGTGAACTAATTCGTTGGCCGTGGCTTTTAATTCTTTGTAGGCGACATCCAAATAGCCAAAGGCATCATATCTTTGTGCGTCAGTCGATAATCTAATGTCCGCAAGCGTGATTTCTTTATCCAGAAGCGTGATTCTGCTGGTAAGAAGCGTGAGCGTTCAGACTCCAGGCGACATCTAAATTTCCGCGAGCGACATCTCTTTACTGTAGGCATGATTTCTTTACTGGTAGGCATGATTTCTTTCCTGTAACCTGCAAACAGTGAGCAAAATCATGCAATTCTAGCCTAAATTTGCAAATAACGTGGAAATTTTGATAAATTTGAGGCCTAGAGCCCCACGGTGGGCGCCATTTGTGTGTGAGTGATTTACACCTTCATGAAATAACAAGATTTAAAGAGAATTTACACTATTCAAAGAAAACTAATCTAAATAATGCACAATTAATCTAAATATCTCATGGTTCTCTAAATTGAAGTGGTAAATGAGGCTCTCAGCTGCAAATCCTCACTAGTGACACTCTAATTATGAGAATTGAACTAAGAATGATATGCAAAATAGATCTAATTATCAAATTCTAGCTCTATTTGATAAGAAAATCTCTAAAATGATCAACAATTTAAGCTAAATATCAATGAAAATGCTAAGTGAGTGGTGTGGATGCAAATTGCAAGAGCTTTGCTGCAATTCAAAGATATGGAGTGGATGAATAATGCCTCAAAATGCCTTCTATTTATAAGATTTTCCCAAGGGTAGGGGGTAGAGTGAGATAACCATGGTTATGCTTGGGTAAGGTCAATTGGCTTTGCTTTGTCCCTAAATGGGGGGACAAACATTTAAATGGTTTCAAAAGGCTGGACCATTTCAACAAAAGTGAGTGATTTGTGTCCATTTTGTCTCCTTTTTCCTTTGTTGAGGGAATTTCATATTTATTAAATAATTAAAGTAATTAAATTTAGCCATGAAGGGTAAGAGGTTCATTTTGATTTTTCATTTCAACAACTATGTCATTAATTGAATTTAATCAATTTCTTAGTGTTTTTCCCCTTTTCAAGCTTTATTTAATCATTTAATTATTTAATTGAATTTTCCTTTGATTTGAATTGCCTTTGTTCCATTTATCGATTTTCTCATGCTATTTTGATGACTTGATGCACCTTTTGATTGATTTAAGCCTTTGCCAATTTTCCATGTCTACAGTTATATATCCAAAAAACATACTTTTAGGAGGAAAAGAAGAAAGCTTTACCAATGGCACCAACATTAGAATTACATCGAAAACACTAATACCAATAGAAATCCATCATCATATCAATTTGAATTTTAAATTGTAATCGCTATTTAATGTTTCCAGCAGATGGATTTCAAGGATCACATGAAAGAGAATTAAGCTAAATGCATGAGATACAATTGTGCAACATGAAGAATTTATAGAGATCGAATTGAGTTCTTGAGCAAAGAGAAATTACAAAGTAATTTTGCAAAAGTCACAAAGTGAAAATGAAGGCATCTGGGTCGTCTAGCAAGAGGAGAACCACCAAGAGATCAGAACCTAGGGAAAAGAAAGAAAAAGAAGCTGATGAAGTTTCCACCATAAGGTTAAATCAAGACATGATTGACTAGATGCAAGCTCCTGGTCCTAGATCAAGGAGGTCAAAGAAACATGTACCTAATAGGGACAAATTGGAAGATAAATTCAAGAATGTAGGAGATGTATGGATGAGAATCAAATTTTATGAATTATTCTTAATCCATTGTAACTTAGGAGAAATAAGGAAGTGCCTCTATATAACCCATGGGAAATGAAGTTAGGCAAGCTAATTTTCCCAAATGTGCTCTTAAATTTGAAAGTGCTAGAGCTTTTGGTAGAAAAATACAAGCCAGAAGAAAGGTGCATTCGTGATTGTGAAGGAAATGATTTTATAAAATTCTCTTCAGAAACCCTCGAAGAAGTTTTTGATCTAGACCCTAGATGCAACAATCCCTTTCCATTCATTGATTTAGAGGATGAATACTTAAGGATGGACACTACATATAAAGGATGGAAGCTGGCAATCCACAAGAAGGATCCTGGTGCCCTTACAGAAGAACATGGGCCTCCTTTCAATTTAATTTTGTTCAGGCATTACTTGTAGATTACATATATGTCATCTGGGAAGTTGAGAGGCTTTGAAGTACCTAATTTAATGAAAGAAGGGCTAATGGTTTTGGCGAATGATGTGTAGATGTACGAACCAAGACCATTTAATTATGCTTATTACCTTGCAAAGAACTTGCATGATGGTTTTCTAGATGTTAAGAACAAGGGCTGCCTTACTTATAAACATTATTCTTTGCTGATGCATTTGGTACTATTTTATGGTCATAAGAAGGGAATGTGGCAAGACAAGTTGAAGCTAAATCTCTAGAGTAGAGGAGAAGAACAACTATTACAGTTATAGACTTCCATGTGGGACTCAAGGTATCAGTTTTTAAATTACATTAAATTTGAGGAATTGATTGTTAGACCTATATATCAAATTCTTGGTTTTCCGTGTGATAAGTCTATTTCTAATGAAGTTAAAGATTTCCTAAGGCCAACAGACTTTGATCTAAGGTACATTATAAATAACAATTGGGGATATTGGTATGTATATAATGATTTCACATGTTTTAGGGTGTATGGATTTGAAGAAGCCCCTTACAAATTACCAAAATTTGTTCCTGATAGAGTAGCTTATCTAGAAATTGTGAGACAAATGATAATTTCTAATAATAGACATTTTGGAGGTAATTTGCATAAGAAAAATTGCTTACTTGGTACCCTCACATTTGGGATTTCATTATTGTATCAACAAAGGCCTATGAGATTATAAACAAGAAGTTAAAGAAATATTTCAATCTATTTCCTCACACACCGAGAAAAAATTATGATCTTAAGGGATATATTCATTATTGTAAGAAGCAGAATCTTGGAGATTATTTTCATGAAGCCATTGACGTGGAGGACATATTTAGAAATTTGGAAAATAATGAAGCTTAGGAAGTGGTTGATAGGTATAAAAAAAACTAATGGAGAAGAGACATATTCTTGAACAAATGACTTTAGAGGAGCATGGTTCAGATGATGAGCCCAGAGAGGAAGAAGTTTCAAGATATTATGCCACAAAGATACATGAAGAACTTGATGAAGATGAAAGAATTATTTCTAGGTTGAAAATTCACAAAGATTCTAGACTTGATGAATATACTGCTTATGTTTCCGATGATATATTTTTTCAATCCAAAGAATTGAAATCCTTTTTATACAATTGTAAAAGGAAAAAAACTTAGATAATCAATCCCTATGATGACATTTGAGAGTGAGGCTGAGTTGTTGAGGAAACTAAGGGATGATATCGATGTAGAGAGTAAGACTATGATGCCACACAAGGGAGATAGTTACTGATAGAAGCCACAGTGATTCTATTTCTCAGATGGGATCTTAGCATTTCTTTTATCCTAGATACCTAAAAAAATGAAAATGCACTCTATTACAGACCCTTTGACCAATTTGACTATGAGGACTTATATATGAAACTCATGCCACTGGTCTCACAGTTAGGTCTTTATTATATCACAAATGGTCCAAAGGACCCAAAACAACCTAGGACCTATCATATACACCTTTTATGCTAATGGCATCCCATGAGTGTGGATCAAACTTAAGGTGTTCCAACACCAACCTAATTAAGGGATTTATCTCTAGCCTTGTTAGGAGCTTTACCCTGTTAAGGGATTTAAAACCCTAATTAAAGAGTCACCTGGTTAAAGTATTTACAAATCAGACCTATTAGGGTCTACCCGGTTAAGGGATTTATGTTAGGAATGGGAACACTGAGAGGGGAGGTGTGAATTAGTGTTCTATAATATTAATTTATGATACTTGAAACTTAACTCAATAACTTAATTACTAAACTGAATATTAAAGAAAGTAAAGTAAACAACCATAACACATAACACCATATATGATTACGGGGAAAACTTGGCCAAAGGAAAAACCCCAGTGGGAATTAATACCCACTAATAATTGTACTTGTGTATTATGAACTTGTTAATGTTCCTTTGCCCTGTTAGGAGCAGTCATTACAATGATTTTAGTACAATGACCTTGTCAAGGGTTGGACCCTGTTAGGAGTCTTGAAGTAACAAAACCTGTTAGGGGTGAGGGCACACTATCCAGGAGCACACTTCTCAAAGGGTGAAGGCTGCAACCTTTTGTATATCAGATACACACTATATCTACAAGGTGAACTGTTGCTATGACACTACTTGTCTAATCAATTCCTTTTGTGTGATGATGCTTTAACCTCTTGTAAAGCTATATAACATTCTTACTTCTCTTAATAGATACTTTTCATACTTCTTCTCTTCTATTTCATCTTTTCTATCCATCTCATACTCTAATACAAAAGCACATGTCTTATATATAGGTGTAACCAAAACTATTTACTAAGTCAGCCTATAACCTATTACATACAATGCTTCCAAATGAATTGGCTCAAGTGTGTTTACATATAATGATATTAACAAGTCTATAACATAAATACAATAGGCACATAGCCTTTACAAAACAAAATAATAACCACTAATCAAAATACTCTTTGCCGGTTGCATGCTCTGTTCTGTTTTGCCGCTCACTGACTATGTCACTTCAACTTGCTGTGACTTCTTCATACTAACTCATCTGATCATACGTTCTTAGACTTAGCATGATTACATACTCAAAAGCTTATCTTCAATGGGGCATACAAAAACTCAGTCATACACACATGCATTGATGCTCTATTGATCAGGTACTTAATTGTCTTCTCTGTCTTCCATACTTAGCCAAATTCTGATCTTATGAGTAAGTGCACTGACATCAAAACTTCATATGACTTTGTTTCCATAATGACAACACTAATCTTAGTCATATACACTAGTATAGTCAACTTTCCAAAAAATTCATCTTGATGAAACTGTTAAGAATCAACATGTGAAAGTGATCTAAGGAAATATAACTCATCATCTGCTAGTTGTGATCCATTTCAAGCTCAATATCTTCTTTACATGTAGGCCATCCAAACCCTACAATTTCATAGATGCAATCATGATCTTTCTCTCCCACACACACTTCTCATAATACATCAAAATGATATTTAAAACATTTTACAACTTAAGGTGTAAAAATAGCCTTAATTACATTTTAATTTCATCTCAAATTCACCAAAATATGTTAGCAAAACCAAATAAAAGATCTATTTGATTGCCAATTCAAACCACATCGATTTGACAAAGAAAAGTCAAACCACATCACACTTTCTAATGTTCTTGCACAACTTCAAGAAATTTGATGATAACGATCATGAAAATGCGAACTCCTCACTCGATGTCCATCTTCCAAATCACTATGATCTCTAGAACACATAACCACTTACCAAAACACAATACAACATCACTGGTTGAGGATATGACTAATTGTTCTAAGAGCTTATTTTACTTTTCACTGAGTGACCTTCTTCCAATTGAAAATTTGTCTTCCGGTCACCAATCATGATGTAGTCACAACATAAACCCCATAACATAGTAAAGATAACATATCTTGAATTGCAACACATAAATCTAAACCTATTAGACATAATCATCAAATCATTCCTCCTTGGCTACATCTTGTTCTTCTTCTTGACTTGTCAACCTTCAATCAATCATAAGTCACATCATACATATGATAAACATGTGCAGTCATAGATGTACAACATCTAGAGACATCACTTAATCTTCCTTTACGATCGTACACTCCAAATCTTACCACAGCTCTGGATCCAACCTTTAGAACATACATCAGCATAACAAGCACACTGTCAACCAACAAAAATGAAGTTGACATCAATGAAAACATCATAATTGATCAAGATAACATCATATCTTCATCAAACACATACCATAACATACTCAACTTATCTTTGCATCATTTATGCCAACAAGGGAAGTCTACCTCTACATCTATTTCTTTGATCCACAAAGGCATGATATTTTAATTTTTTCTTTGAAACAACACTCATAATCACATTGTCTCAAAGAGGGACAAAATGTAGACACTAAAAAATGATCAACTCCCAAGGGCATGTCCTTTATGTTGCACATTTGATCTTCATCATTCACCAATTTTGTGTCATTCTTCCATGCCATTAATTACTAATTTTTTTCCTCTAATTGAATCATATCCTATCAATTTGACCTTTGACCTTTTTTTATTAAATGATCATATAATTATGTCAATTAATTAATCATGTTTAAAAGAAAAAAACCATTGATTTGTCCCCTTATCCTATGTCATATGTCATGGTAAATGAATTTTATTTATTTACCCCCTTTCCCATGATCCCACAATTAATTAATTTCTTAATTTATCCCAAATGTGGGGAATTAATAATTTTAAATTATTTAATTCCTTTTATTTCTAATTTATACTAATTTGGCTTCCACCCATTAATTTTAGCTTCCACCCACTAATTTAGCCTTCATTTCCACCTTTCAATCCTTACACCTTCCCTTATGTGTTTTCCTCAATTTCTCCCATTATTTTGTGCATTTTATTTCTCATTTTTGTTTGCATAATTCAATTTGTCATAATTTTTCATAATTGTATCATTTTCCAAATGCACCACTCAAATTTTTCATTTTCCCAAATGAAACTCTTATTTTGTCATAAGTTTGTCATTTTCTAATTTTGAGGCTTCAAATGTAATCCTAACCATCGATTTGTCCTTGATCTTGACAATTGATTTGAGTTTTGAAAATCTATAAATTGGACTCATTTTCCTCATTCTCTACAAACACACATTTCTAGTATTCTCAATGTCATTATGTCTATTTGTTTTCAACATTTTGTGCACTTATTCAATTAAGAGCATCATAGGAACATTAGAGAAGAAATGAAAAGTAATGAAGCTTCATCAAAGGAGCATTTTGGATTTGGTTTGATCTATTTTATGGTAATGTCTTTTTATAGCTTTATTGGTTAGATTAGGAATATAGTTTGTGTGATGCTTAAGCCTTGTCATTAGCTTTAATCATGTTGTTTTATATTTCCAAATTTGCTAGTTAACATATATCACTTGTATGGAAATTAAGGTAGAAAAACAACTTACAATAACCTTAAAAGGAAGATTATGAAAAAAAATTCTCAAATATTTACAATAGTTAGAAAAAGTTAACAAAAATAAAAATAAATAACATGCATACCAGAACACAATGACTTATAAGGGGAAAAATCTTTTGAGATAAAACCCCCACTCTCCAAAAGTCATCCACTTTAATATTAAAAAATCAACAATAGAATACAATATACTTGCATAGAAAGCTTCTTATAGGAGTATCACCAACCAAAATATAAAGGTATGTCACCAACTATTAGACTCTTACACACAACCTCTATATCACTCATATAATAGATAGTAGATATAATACATGATGAAACCATCAAATGGTATTACAAAACCATAGGCTAAAAACCACTTGAAAGTAGCTCTCATCTTATCTCTGATCTAAGATGCCCTATGCTAAGTCAAAACACACACCAACATGTGTAACTCACTTTTACTGCTCATTTATCTATCCAACACTTTTTTATGTTTCTTATTTCAAGAGAACCAACTTTTGAAGGCCATAACTTTTGAACTAGGTGTCCAATTGACAAACTATACGAAGTGTTAGAAGGATTGTAACATGCTATATTTCTATAACCCACTACATTGATTAGGGACACTTTCATTCCATTTTGGAGCCTCTAAGGCCTTTAAATTCATCTTTGAAAAAATATGTGCTACTTCTCTTCTAATTAGAAAAATTCTTATTCTCAACCTTCTTATAAAAAATACTTTGATTTATTTGTCTCTATTTTCTTGTATGAATAAAAGTAATAAAATTCTTCTAAATATCTTTATCTAAATGTATTACAACTAGCAATTTCACCTTTGTGTGCAATGGGTATGCCGAAGAGATGTGTAAGTTTAATTATAATTTTTTATTTAATGCATACATTTGTGTAATAGATGAGGTCAATTGGTAGGTCATTCAATGAATGATGTAGATAGGGGATAGAAAGTAATAAAAAATAATATTCTAAAAATAATCCAGTTAAATTTCTTAATTTTAATGTTTCCTAAACAGTTTAAACAATTCACTTAGTAAGTGCATATACAATTGAATTTTATTGTCTTATTTATTAATTATTAATATATTATATAAAATATAATTAATTTACTAATATATTATATAAAATATAAATATTATATAAACTAAATATCATAAAATATTTGATATAAAAAATATTACATTTCAAAATTTTCTCTAGGGAAAAAATCCTTTTAAAATAATATTTAAAAACATTTTTAAAACCATACGTTAATGTTATCTTTTAAAAGGGTGCAAATTTTAAAAAGTCTCATTTTGCTTATAATCTCCCCTCTCATATGCATTTACACAAGCTACAACAAAAACCACTAACAGTCATTGATAAATTTTGTTCGATTAGTGGAAATGTAATCCACATGTGATGTAGGTAAATCGATGAGTAAGGAAAAAATAGATCTAACTGAATATGGAAAACAATATTGCAAAAAGAAAAGAGTGAAATTTTATTCTCTTCTTGATGTAGCACACAACTTCCTGTTAATAATAAAACTCAATTACAAGACAAATTGATGCTGGAGCATCTCGGGTCCTTGGCAATCCCGTGTCACCAAAAAGATGTTTGAAGTTTTCCTGTGTTGCTTGGTTCCTTCTTTGACTGAGTTAGGTTGCTATTGCTCAGTTTCCTTTGTTTACCGATGTTGGTCGGTTATCTCTCTCGTGCTTGGTGAATTTCCCTGGCGCTCGGTGATGCTTGTCTGGCGCTCGGTTATCCTTGCTTACCAAGTTGTTTATTTTGGATTTCTGTTGAGGCCGACTCTTGTAATTAATTTTGGTCACAGATTTAATGATGGTATCTATCATTGGGAAGCATGTGGACCTAGACCTAGTCATTCCTTCCATTGATGGTGGATCTGAAGGCTGACTTGTTTGGTAGCCTCTTGTATAAATGTAGTTGTTTGGTTAGAGTTTAGGGAGTCAGTTTTGGAGGAAGTTTTGGATAGAAGATAGAAGCTAGAAGATTAGAGATTATTGGTAGATCCTCACATGTTGGAGGACTTCTGTACTTGATTATAATATCTGGCCTAAACCAAAAAGGCCTTATAGCCCGTCATGTATGAATCAATTGAGATAAATATATGAAAGATATTTTCATTCTCTCTCACTTGTGTGTTTGTTGCTTTTGTGTGTGATCTCTGCAAGGTGGACCTGGTTAGGGTGTGCCTTTGGCCCTTCTCCCTATCCTCCCTTGCGTCACAAATAAACATAGATTTTGAACCTTCAATATTTTCCATTCATCACTAACTTCTTCTACAATTCTTTGCCAAACTCTTAAATAACCAAAAAACCCCAAAAATACCAGAAAACCAAAAATTACCTTTTTTGGTAGTTTTTCCCATAGTTGTATTTTGCCAGTTTTGGTAATTTTCAAAACAAGACCTAAAAAATTGAGCTTTTGCCTAAACATGCCCTCAACTAAGTTAGAATGAATTGGCAACTAATATTCAAGATTAAAAACATAATTTTGGAATTATTACAAAACATAACTTTCTAAAAACTAGAAAAAAAACACTAAAAGCTGATTGAAGAGCCCTACATGAAACTTTCAGCTCCCAAAAATGTGCCAAAATAGACCCCGATCCATAAGAGATCATTAACGAAACATATGCCACCTCCTAAAGCATGCACCCGAAAAATTTGAGCAAAAACCCAGATTTGAGTCAAAAGTTATGACCTCCGGAAGTTTCTGCATCAATTTTACAAAAAATAAATTTTCTATAGTTTCAATTGCCTCCATGGATGAAGAAATACCCAACACATTATTTTTGGAAATCTCCATTTTCTTAGCTGTTGACTTAATCTTCGTGATTGGAAACCATGCACCGCTTATGTGACTTCATGCATAGCTAAAAGAGGCAAAGCCGCTAAAAATTATTTTCTATTCACTGATCTCTCTTGGTTGTTCACACAGCTAGGGTCTCAGTCTTGCTCCCACCAATTCTTGGACTGATAAGCTTTTATCATTCTCTTTTGTCTTCGAGCATATTAACATCTAAATTTCTTAATGTTAAAAGGTGATCAAGTTTATAAAATCAAATCGATCTGAGAGATCTTACCAACATGATTAATACAATGAGCGATAACAATAGCGGACGACAATGTGAAATGCAGTAAAAATTAGCTACCTTTATAGCCCAAAAAATCAACATGCAAGATGGTTTCAATCGTCTTTCATGATTGAGTAATATTCTCACCCATCGATTGCCAAAATCAGGATGTCTCTTTCATATATAGAATGTCCTCGACATAACTACATCTTATTTTACAAGTTTAATTAATATAGTTGATATATTATTTAAGTGATTCTTATATATTGTAAATTATCCTTCAATTTATCTTTGTAAATTTAATCAACTTGCCACACCACAAATCCCCACTAAAAAGATTTTATTAAAGTGATAAAATCTAAATTGAATGTAGACACAACAAGAAGCTCCACTTCCACTGGAAAAAATTGTAAAACCCACCACTAAAAATAACATTTATTATTTGTGAATGGAAAAAGGCTTAATTTATTTCCCTATATGTACAAACATAAAAAGACTTATCCTACCCTCAGAGTTGTGGTTCAAAAATAATTTGGCTAATTGAAAATCCAAAATTTGGAGTAATGACCCCATGATTATAAAAGCTCCTTATTTACAATAATGTTGTATAACATTCTAACTAGAAAGTCTTGTTTCCCTTATTTTAAAACAATTTTTTTATACTTTCACACTCCACTATTTTGACCAAGAAAGTAAATTCCCTTATTTTATTGTATATATGTTTTATGCCTATTTTGAGTGTTGACTTTGCAATTAATAAATTGTTTATGAAATGAGTTTTATGATAAAATATATACCACTAATCCATTGATATACACAAAGAATCTACTATTGAAAAGATAGGGAAGATTAATAATTTTTTTTCCATTTAAAGTATGGAACTTTGGAGAACCACCACCACATTTCGAGAAAACGTGAGACACTCTCTAGTGATGGATTTTCACATATCACTCGTGGGGTGTTGTGAAAGGGATTGGTCAAAATGAGATGATTGATAGCCAATGACCTTATTACTCAATTCTTTATGGTCAATCCTAACAAGATTGTTCTCCCCACTAGTTTTTTTAACTCATAGTCCATTACATAAGATTTTTTATGTCATACATTTATACCGTCTTAACATATAAATATATAAATACATTATAGTATATAGACATAATTTGTATGCATATATAATTAATTGGTATTATTAAATAATTTTTAGATACTATTTATTTTATTTGTAAAATATTTTTATAATAATTTGTGTATTTATTATTCTTTTATTATATATTTTTTAAAATATCATTTGTGTGTGCAAACAATTACATATTATGCATGATGTAATACTATTGGTCATCAATGATACAATTTTTTTCCAATGACATTACCATATTGTGCTTAGTTTATATTTGTAAACCAATCAAAAAATACCAGACATTCTTAATGTAGCACAAACTAGAGAAAATCTTAACAAACAAGGTTGCATCTCTCTTCAAGACTTTTGTGACTCTATGTCGACAAGCTATAGGAAAGCATATCAAAAAACATTGTGGGATATAGATATTTATTTACTCATCAAAGTTTCTTATAGTTATTCTCTTATTTACAAATGATATTATCTTGATTATACTCCAATCAATGAGGGATCTCTAAAGGCAACTTCATAATTTTAGCCTTATTTGTGGCAACCATTAACTTTAGGTTGATTAAAGGGAAATACAATTTTTGGATTTAAAAATATTGAACAAGGAGGCTTATGAGTTTATCCTTATAAAAAAATAGAAGGTTGGGGTTGTTTCTACATATATTATGTGGGGGTTTCTACCACTAGTTAGTAGTTATCTTAACTTTAGTTGCAAAGTTGAGACTAGGCAATGAGGTACTCTTTATAATCCTTGAATTTTTTTTCCAATTTTAACTTCAAGAGAGTCACATGAAGATCTATTTGTTTCAATCATTTTTCACACCATCCTTTTATTTGGTTGTGACATTTGAGACTCATACAAAGTTAGATATCTAGAGAGTATTATATATATGATTTCACTTAAACATATTCATGCTAAGATAAGATTTCAATCCCTTAAGCTATCATCTTGTTATAATTTTGTAGAAATCCTCAAATTATTCTAATAATATTCCATGTGGTGACTAATATAAGGGTTTCAACGCTAATGGTCACCTCCAAATTAGCTATCTCAAGTACCAAATATGTTTTCTTCAATCTTCTCTAATGTTGAAAGATCACATGATTAATTCTTATCAGTACAAAAGTTATCTCCCTATTGTATGTTCAATACTGTTTCCAAGCATTGGTGAGTCACTGTCAATGTGTATATGCATAAGGTATTGATGGAGGTGTTGTGTTCTTATGAGATGTCAGTAATCTTTCTCCCCTATGGTGGTTTTCTAGTACATGTTCTATATTTATGGTTGCTTCTTATTTTTATTAAGAAGATATTCTCTTGTTTACCATTTGTATGGTCCTCCTAGGACTTTCTTGTAAAAATTCACCTATGGAATCACATCAAGTTTGTAAAGTCTTTAGCTACTATATTTCCATGGATCTTATCTTATTTTAATGTTATAACAAGTTTAGAGAATAAAAGAGGTGGACTTTCAAGGATTGAACCCTCTACATCATTTTTTAAAGATAACATTTCTTTTCTAAACTTAGTTGACATAAATCTAGGAAATGGGTTGTATACATGGAGTAAAAAGAGACGTGGAAAGAATTTTATCTCAAAGAGACTGCATAGGTGTCTAGTTTCAAGCTTTTGGCTCAGTAATAATTAGATTACCAAATTCAAAATTAATGGCCTATCAAGTTCTCTATGATGAAATTTTGAACAAATAATAATTTTTCCTTCAAATTTTGGCTTATGTGGTTGTGAGCATACGCATTATAAGACCTTACAGGTGTTTTCTCAAGAAAGGACTAGTTGAATCATGACACAACTATATGTATTCCTTCATTAAGCAGTTACAACTTGTCAACTTTCAGGTTAAGAAGTGGAATAAGTTGTTTTGGGGGAATTTTTATTTTTGGCTAAGGTAGGGCCTCAAAACTATTTGGACTATATCACTAGGAATAATAGAGAGAAGTTTGTTACCAAGAGATCTAGATTAGAGTAAAAGTTGAAACTTTAATGAAGGAGCTAGATGAATGATCATTGTAAGAAGAGATCTTATGGAAGAAAGTATTGTATTTATGGGCTCTAGAAAGGGAAAAAATATAGCCTTTTTCTTCAACTTTGTAAACGGCCGAAAACATGAGAATTCAATCTAATCCATTGCTTCTTCTTAGGAAGTTCAGTTACTTTGAACTTTCAAGATATTTCAAAAAAGGCTATCCAATATTACTCTTCTCTATTCTTGAAGGGCTCTCCCCTGTAGTTGAGAAAGATAATCTTATTTTGGATTATATTCCTTGACTAGTTTCTAATTGGATGAATAAGATGCCCATCAACCTTATCTCTCTAGGTGAATTATAAGGAATTATGTTTCAAATGAAGAGAAGGAAAACCAAAGGACTAGATGGGTTCTTAAATGAATTCTTTCAATAATTTAGGATATTATCAAAGTTAACTTATTATTAGTGGTGCAAGAATTGCAAAGAAGAAAATAGTTATTGAGTATAATGAACATTACATTTCTAGTACTTATTTATAAAGGAGAAGAGACCAACTTGATAGACTAATTTAGGTCAATTTCCCTTTGCAATGTAGTCTACAAGATCATCTCTATGTTGATTACAGAGGCTTAAGAGATGTCTTAATAGAATCTTAGAAGAGTAGGGTGTTTTTGTGTCAGGTAGGCACAACTTGTGGATGAGCTTTTCATAGTTGTTGATACCATTCACTCCATGGATTCTTCTAAGGATAAATCCATATTTTTAAAACTTAGTATGGCTAAAGCCCGAGATTGGGTTAAATGGTCATTTTTTCAAAAACTCCTTACTATATTTGGATTGTAAGTTGTGTTACCTCTACTTCATCTTATGTGCTAATTAATAGTGACCTAACATTTTTTTGGTGCTTTAAGGGGTCTTAGGAAGGCATAATTTCATTCACCTTATTTATCCATATTATTGGCTAAAGGCTTGCAATGATTTCAAGTTGGAAATAGGATAATATCCTCCCCTCTTTCATCTTCAATTTTTGGATGATACAACCCGCATGGGAGTTTGCAAAAATAGAGATAAAACTAATTTTATATGGGCTTTAGATATCTATCTTGTAGCTTTAAGGTAGAAAATTAATGAAGGAAAAACTTACATATTCTTCTTCAACACCCTCCCCCAACCCATCGACTTCTTATCCAATCTTAAACAACATTGATACCTTATGTCTAGATTGACATTCTTCCTTTTGTGCACCTGGGTATTCTTCTATCTTCTAGGCCCTTGCATAGGAGGAATTGGAAAATCATGTTGGATGATTTTTAGGGGAAATTTAAGTACTATTATTTCAAGTGGGTCTTTTGTACTGGAAGGTTTTTTCTATTTAAATTGGTGATCTACTATCTTATTATTTACAAGTGATTTTTCCAAGATACTCTACTAAGATTTATTGTGGATTTAGATGCTCTTTCCTTATAATCCTTATGGGATAGTAACTCGGCTTCATCTAAGTGGATTTTGGTTAAGTGTGAGACTATTTGTTGATCAAAGCAAGAGAGAGGTCTTAGTTTTCTATATGATTTTCTTACTTGACCAAACTTGGCTTCCAAGTTTTACTAGAAATGATGCACACTAATCAAGATCAAGTTTTGGAAAAGATCATTACTTAAAAGTATTTGGGAGGACTAAAGTGTGTTGACGGGCCAAGGATTTGTCTATTTAGAAAGGAGTCTATGATATTGGACACTCTTAAAAGTGGAGATGACATGATCAAGAAGTGCTTATTTTGAATCAACAACAAGCATTATGGAGCCCTCCTTTGGTTTAAATCTTGTGATTAGTTTTGTCCTATCATGTCTACATACCTAATTTACAAAATCTTTATACTACATTCTTAAAGGTTGGTTGGGAGAGGGTTGAATATTTAAAAGTTGCTCAAAGATTAGGGTAGGTGGAGGTGTTTAAGTGGAAGGATCCCTATAATTGGTCACCAAGGGGGTTGATGGGTGATTGTGAAGATCCATCTTAGATTATGGTCATGCTTACTTGCAACTCTTTGAAGAGAAAATATGTCTTGCACTGGAGTTCTAATTCTAAGGGAGTTTATTTAGTTTCTAGTGGCTATCAAGAATTAGATAGGCAAAATCATGGGATGGATGAAGTCCCCTGATGGAAGTAGGTGTGAAATAAGTTTGTATGACCTAAGTGTAATTTTTTCCTTTGGCTTGTCACTTGCATTAGATGTATCACTTGGGATAATTTGTAGAAATGGAGAATTTAGGGACCTTTTATCTATGTCCTCTATGGTAGTAATAAGGATCCACCTCTTCCCATTTAGTTTTTCAATGCTCTTCCTCCAAAGCTATTGACATTTTGTGCGGGGTGTTTAGAAGTAGATGTGTATTCATGCTTCTTCACTAAACCAAGAGTTTTTGGATGAGTATGGGGAGGACTCTTACTAAGGTATTCTTTCTTCAAGTGGCTTGGAGTATTTGGCCCTCTTGCATTCTTTTGTAGATCTAGCTAGAAAAGAATCATAGGATTTTTCAATACAATAAGTTGGTGGATCAACATGTTTGGAAAAAAATATTGGTATTATTAAAGAAACTATTTAGGAAAATTATGAGATAGAGGCTTCCTTAAAGCCTCAAGAGGTGGAGGTGATGCGTGCATTTGGTTTATGTAGAAATGGTTAAGGGACTTCCTTTTCTAAAAGGAAGAACCCTCAAATTAGGAAAACTTAGAGATCTATTCATTAGTCTCCACCTCCTACCAAGGTCTTAAAGATCAATATAGGTGGGTGATTTGAACTAGAGCTTGGTGACACTATAAACTATCCTTGGCTAAGCTCACAAGCTATAAAACATGATAGGTCTTCTTTGCAAGCTAAAACAAGTTTGCAGGTGGACATGATAATTTTCACAAAATTTTGCAGGAATAGACCATTTTATTAGGATTTTTGGCTATGATAGGAAAATGGGCTAATAGTGGCTCTATCTGGGGATGATTGATAACTTGTGCCCATGCAAGAATTCAGAATTACTGGAGGAAGCAGACCACCTACTGGACAAAAAGTGACAAGGAACCTTCTCAAAAACTGGCAATCGAATGAGGAAAATAGAAAGGGAAACACACAGCTGAAATAAAATATGTATAAATATTTACAAGATTTAAAACTTTACTTGGTGGCCCCGGGCCACCAAAAGAAAAATCAAAACCCTCCTGAATCAAAGGTCTGAATTTCATCCACATATGCAACCTGCGACCTATAGAAGTCATGACATTACTGCTGCCAACATATGTGAATATCTATGGGCTAAAAAATGAAGCCACATTTGTAACTGCCCATACTCTTCCAGTCACAACCACCATCATGTTCATACTCCAAGAAGTATGGAACATCATCCATCTCTTCTTGATGATTGGGAATAAAAAATTGATCTAGTAATGCATTAGAAAATAAAACATAGGGATCATGCATTACTAGGAACTCACTTGGATGAGAAGGACTTGGATCCTTAGATTCACCTTCATGCATTCCTTCAGCCACTGAGCAACTTGGTTCCTCCATGATATCTTCACTAACTGGATCATGAACCAAGTGAAGGTCTCTTTCATAAACATTGTGACAGGGGGACAATTGAT